>JAPFRM010000276.1:0-53816 GCA_030778325.1 Beauveria medogensis
CCCCCCCCCCCCCCCCCCTACCAGATTCTCCCGTTTCTTTTGATGATGGAAGAGCAAGAATACCCTACTGATGAGTCAAGCTCCGCCTCAGAAGCTAGTGCTCCATGTTGTCGGAAGCTCCGACGAGTTGCATCCCGTCGCCGCCGATGATGGATCCGTTGAGCTATTGCATTGATATAATGCCAGCTCTTGACTGTTCGAGCAGAGAAATCGACTGTCATCCATCTCACTCCTATGTCGTCAAACATGACTAGCTTTGTATCACAGAACCTATTCTCAGTCAAGGGCTACGTGGCCGTCGTCACGGGAGGACGCAGTGGAATTGGTTACATGATCTCCAGGGTACGTTGGCCTTCTGTTGACCCCGAAAAGCCGGGCTCACGCATTGATACATGGGACAGGGACTCGTCGCCAATGGTGCTAAAGTGTACATTGTGGCGCTTGGGGCCCTAGATGAGCAGCTCGTGGCGTTGAATGAGCTCGGCAAGGAATCTGGCGGGACGGCCCACGGGTACAGTCTTGTCAACGGGCGCTTACATTACTTTCAAACACTGACGAATCTCCAGCATGAGATGCGACGTCTCTGATAAAGATGAGATCTCGAAGCTACTGGCTTACATCAGTGAGCGGGAGGACCACGTCGACATGTTGGTTTCCAATGCTGGCATCAGGAGAGATCCCCCACAGGCGTGCAACGTTCTGGAAGCTCCCTTGTCTGAACTACAAGCGTCCCTATGGTCCTCACACCAGTCAGACTGGGTCGACACCTTCAAAGTCAACACTATGGCGCACTACTTCCTGACTGTGGCGTTCCTGAAGCTGTTGGACGCCGCCGCGCAGCGTCATCTGGGCGACGGGCGCGTGGGTCGGAGCGAGGGCCGCGGAATGGTGCTCCTGATGAGCTCATGCGCAAGCATGCACAATGCTACAAACGTTGATCTAACTAGTTACGCAACAAGCAAGGCCGCTACCGATCATCTTGTCAAGTTGCTGGCGGCGAAGCTCAGTCGCTTCTACATTCGAGTTGTGGGGATGAACCCTGGCTGTAAGTGCCTTTCTTTCCCTTGCGAATCACGAATGGCAAACTGATCCATCTAGTCGTACCGAGTAATATGAACAAGGTTGGTCAGGAGGACAATATCTTCAGTAATTTATTCGACAAGGTACCGGCCAAGAGAGCTGGTGACGAGCAAGACATGATCGGCACAGTCCTCTTCTTAGCCAGCCGTGCAGGGGTAAGTCATTCTTGGAGAAACATATATCTGACCTTTAGGCCATTAATCTCACATTTCATTGCAGGCATATGTTGACGGAGTCAATCTCTGCGTCGATGGTGGTCGTGTTCTGGTCGCCAACGGCCAGGAATAATCCAGGGATATATCACTCTACGTTAGCCACCAGATAACAAAAGATATTGTCACCCAAATTTGATCCTGCCATACCCAACCGCCGTGTGTAAATGCATAGATTGTAACATCGGCGCTTTCCATAACAGCGTCTGTGTCTCTGGAGTCGGGGGCGCCGACGAGTCGCAAGACCCAGATCTACCGCTGATATAAGAGGGACGGCGCTATTTCTTGCCCATTCATCGACGACTTAATATTCGAGTGCGTACTTGATGGCATGAACTCACTACACCAGCCAGCGACAAAATGTCCATCGTAAGTCTTTCCGACGACGTAAAGTAAGTGCTTTTATCATGTCGCAAACCTCCATGTCATCCTGCTAAGTAAGCTTTGAGGTCCAATCTCAACACCGAGGACATCCAAGTATTGGCGGGCCAGCTGAACGCGACCGTGATCGGAGAAAAAGATGCTCAAGATTATCTCACTATCCTGAGATCCTTCGAGGCCGTCATGGGTACCATCGAGAATGCATCCGACTACGTGCCAACGGAACTACGATCCCAGGCCTCCACAAACCCTCGCACCTATTGGCGACCGGAAACGCAGGACAACCCGTGTAATGCCTGGAGCCACATGTGCCATATTCAATCTCAGTCACCGACTACCGACTTACTTGTCGGGCGCACTGTGGCCATCAAGGACAACGTCTCAGTGGCGGGGTTGCCGACGACTCTAGGCGTTCCTGCGACTCTGTTCTCCAATGCTTCTTATCCCGTTGCAGATATCGATAGTTCGATAGTATCGCGCATACTGAATTCTGGCGCCATCATCAACGGAACCTCAACCTGTGAAAGCTTTTGTGCCTCGCCCCTATCCTTCACATCGGCTAGTGGTCTGGTTCATAACCCGCACTTGCGCAACTACACCTCCGGCGGGAGCAGCAGTGGCTCGGCGGTCTTGGTCGCCTCCCATGCTCTGAAATCGAAGCGAAGCGGTGCCTGGGGCGAAACTGTTGAACTGGCTGTTGGCAGCGACCAGGCTGGATCGGTGCGCATCCCCGCATCGTATTGCGGCATCTACGGCCTCAAACCTACCTTCGGCCTCGTTCCCTATACCGGAGCCATTTCAATGACGCCTATGATTGACCACCTTGGTCCCATGGGTGACACGTTAGAGGACATTGCTGCTCTTCTGGAGGCCATGGCCGGTTATGACGGATTCGACCCTCGTATGAGCCCAGAAACGCCTCTGCCATCACAAACGACGCCTTATCTGAGCATCCTATCGACGCTCCGGCACGAAATCTCATCCTCCCTAGGACCCGGTAAGGATTTCAGAGTTGGGCTTCTGGAAGAATCCTTCTCGTTAGCCGGAGTATCGGATGAAGTCAGGATTACTGTCACGCGCTCAGCAAGGGACTACTTCGAGGCTGTGGGTGCCACTGTCGTTGGAGTGTCCGTCCCCATGCACCTGGAAGGACCAACTATATGGACCGCGGCAACGAGACCATCCATGTCCTCTCATCTTTTCCAAGGGCTTCCCTTGGGTCATCTTTCGTACCTGCCAGGTCACGCACGCATGCGCTGGCCACCGTCACAGTCGACGTTGGACACACTAAAGGCCAACAACCCCGCTGTTGTCAACATTTTACTGAGCGAACTCTTTGCCCGAAACATGACTACACTAGGCCTGGAAGCTAAAGCGCATCGCAAGGTATTTGAGCTCCGAGCGGCATACGATGCCGCCTTTGCGGATGTCGACGTCCTCATTACGCCCTGCGCCCCAACAGTCGCCATGCCGCACCCGGAACTGGACACGTCCATCTTGGAACGCCTCAAGGTGGGAGTTGGTATCACAAGCAACACATGCCCGTTCAATATCACGGGGCATCCTGCCATGAACGTACCGTGTGGCTTTGGTAGGGATGCCCGCCAGCCAGACGTACCATTGCCCATCGGCATGCAGATCGTGGGGCGGAGATGGGCGGACGACCAGGTGATAAGGGCGGCGGCTTTATTTGAACATGGGCAACAGCTATTTGACAAGAATTATGCTGCTGGCGATGTAGCAATCTCTTGACATTTTTTTAACATTAATACTGAGTAGAGCACTATTGTTGACATGCAAGGAACCTGCCTATTTGTACATCCATCCAAGCCATGTCTGCCTGATCGACTCCAAGCCCGGCTAAATGACCCCATGTTGATGGTATAACCTGGAGGGTCGCGCGTGAAATCATGTGTGATTCTTTCTCGGATGCTTCCCACCGAAAGTACTGATCAGTGCGGCATGGCATAAGTAAGACACGCGCCTGAATGAATGAACAAGCTTGGCGTAAAGACACCTGGTCGCCCTCGCTCTGCAAGATCTTTGTAATGTCGCCATGCTGCCATGTACGAATCTTGGACAGCAGATCATCGGGATGCCAGTCATGGTAGTTTGTGCCAGCGACCTCACGGTCCCAGTCGCTCAAGGTCTCGTATCCAAGCGACTTGTACATTTCCTGATCGAACCACTCGGCGCTGGTTAACCAGGCAGAGTATGCTTTTCCAAAAGCCCGCAATCCATGCAATGGTTTCTCTCTCGCCTGAGCTGCTGCCGCCGTGCCTGGCTTATAGTCGCATGAGTTCTCCAGTGCAAACTTTGGTCCCTCCAGAAACTGGTAGTTGTGACGGCTGGTTCGGGCAGATGAACATATGATGACAGCATTGAGCACCGCTTCCGGGTACATGAGCGTCCAGTGATACGCACACTGGCCACCCATGGAGAATCCGAGGACAAGGTCAAGCTTCGCGATCCGTAGGCGGTAGAGAAGAAGATGGCGCTGCGCCCGCACGCAGTCTCGGTAATCAAACATATATGGGGGGTTAGCCATGTTTGACGGACTTGAGGACTCGCCATTTCCAAACAGAGCTGCGATTATGACTCTGTAGTCTTTCAACGCGCCATCAGCAAAGGTTGGGGTTGAGTGAAGGCGACCGCGAAAGCATGACAACACCAGAGCGGTCTTGTCGGAACTTGGATTGATATCAAGGTAGGCTACCTTGACTGAAGCCGTGGGAGAGCCATCCTGGAATTGAAAGTTATCAATCTGATGATATTGAATCGGATGGGGGCGCATGATGTGTGTTGGTGGCGACAGCGCGCACCTGGTGTATAGAATGTCTAGGGTTTACCCAAGCCAAGATGATTGATGTGCGTAAAATATAACTAGCCCGCTTTATTGTACATGCATGAGCTCTACCTCAGAGCGCGACGCTCCCACGCAGCTGAAGCGTGGTCGGGGTGTCCGACTGCATATCTACAACCCGGCTTTGGAGAAAATGCTCAACCTCACAAGCGCCTGTCTACACTATAATAAATTATATATTAAATAATGTTAGTTAGAATAAGAGATGGCTGGGATTACCTTGCCGAGAAGTGGGTGGCCGACGTTATAGCTCAAGGGCGGGATGACTACTGCCATGGGCATCCTGTATCCGGCCCATTATTGTAGGTGGCTCCAATCAATCACTTTGAGCAACATTAAAAGAACCCCCTCGTGACGCGTATCATGCGAAGCCTTGTACGTCCAACAGGATGGATTGCTTCTGGGTTGTTGCTAGATGTCGTTCGCATCCACCGCGGATCTCAGGGACCACTAAGAACCAGTCAACGACATCTACGGTACCGCATTATGGAAAACGGCTTGGCTGTTATCAAGGTCGGCTGACCCGACTACCTAGGTCTTGCTTGTCCAAGGGCGATGAACCAACACAGGCTTTGAGCCGGTGTCGGGCAGGCCGGCCTTGCGCGGTCGGCCGCACCGCTGCCCCCCACCTCATCTTCGGACGAGGCCCTGAAGAAAGGGACTGGTCGGAGCATAAATTAAGACACAGATAGCGTTGCAACAGTGACAACTGCTATAGGAAGAAGCGTTGTACACCTTGGACAGTTGTCATTGTTTCAACTCGGTACACTCACGCTTTGTGCTCTCTATTCCTTCAAGATGGCTCCCAACGGTGACGCATTCCTCATCAAGCCAGACGCCCCCGAGGGCGCTACCCGGTTCCCACAAGCCCGCTTTGCACCAGCCACTTCTCATCGCACCCTCTACGTTTCTGGCACCGCCTGCGTCACCCCCGACGGCCAATGGCCCGGGGTCACTGAGAACGCAGACGGCACGCGCACTCTGGACGTCGGCATCCAAACCGCGGCTGTTCTCCAGAACATCGACAACATCATCAAGGGCGCGACCAACGGCAAGGGCGGCGTCCAGAACCTTATCGACTCGGTGGTCTACGTCTTGGACATGAAGACGCACTACACTGGCATGAACGAGGAGTGGAACAAGGTCTTCACAACACGCGCGTCGGCCCCGGCACGGGCTACTATTGCTGTGAAGGAGCTGCCGGACCCGCGCATGGTTGTAGAGATAAAGGCGACTGCTGTAGTTGAGGCATAAGGCTGAGACGGACGATGTGAGAGTAAAATAGTTTAGTGTTATTATCCCTTTGACTGTGGAGGAGGAGTAAGCTAGTCACGAGATCTATAGGGAAGAGAGATAAGGAAGTTTAACTACTAGATAGCACATATTAATTTAGCCGCGAAGGAAGTTAAGCCTAGTACTCGCGTGCGCCACAGTACCTCTAATGTAGGCAATGTTCTGTGCCGCTAAAGGTATCGCTTTTCTTAAGATACCTAGTTAGACGGAACCCCTGTAAGTTACCTGCTTGCTCCTCCTCCACAGTCAAAGGGATAGGTTGCAATACTGGTCGGGCTTGTACGAGGCTTGGTGGCTTTCCACTAGTTCATC
Organism: Beauveria medogensis; assembly: GCA_030778325.1. NCBI lineage: Eukaryota > Fungi > Ascomycota > Sordariomycetes > Hypocreales > Cordycipitaceae > Beauveria > Beauveria medogensis. The sequence continues at coordinate 6,142 of JAPFRM010000276.1, forward strand.
ATATTATTAGTAACGTCTGGGGATGAGAGGTTGGCAAGAAACGGCGCACTACAGCCTCTGGATAAATAGGGCGATTAGTTGCTTTGTGGCGTAGGCGCGACCCCATGGGGTCTTGACGGCCGGAGGAAACCCGGGATGCAAAGGATCGGGATGTGTCCTGCTGGAGAGCGAGCACGTCGTGTCCTAGCGCCGGCCTCAGTCCTCCTGTTCACACCTCGTCTCCAACGACTGCTGCCATTGTCTATCCTATTTCCCCCCCTTCCCTCTGACTGCTTGTTCTGACTCTTGGCGACATACTTTTCAATGGTGTTGGAAACCCTCTATGCACGCGCCGGGGCGTCATGTGCTCGGTGTCACAAGCGGAAGAAGAAGTGCGACAGAAGATTGCCCTTGTGTAGCAACTGCCATTCGGCACGCGTGCGGTGCAGCTTCCAAGATGACCAAGGCGAAACTGCCTCTTATCCTATAGAGTGAGTGCAAGATATCATTATTGCAATGTTGGGTCTCACGGATGCCCACGGGAGGGAGGGACACAAAACGACAGCGGCGCAGAACCTCGGCTCCTCTGTCTGTGTACCCTACGCGCTCCTGCTGCAAGCAAACCCCACGCGAATTCACATTAATTCGCCAGCAGCTATGTCCGCCGTCTAGAACAGAAGCTTCAGGCACTAGAGAACCCTGTCAGTGCCGACTCCAGATGTGTACGACAGGATCCCCGGCCGCCTGATATTGCCTTGATAGCGCGTAACCCCAACGACTTTCAGCTAGGAGGCGATGCGGGCCTGAACCACCCACCCGAGGCCGTGGCTGGAGAGGGCCATATCCGTACGGAAGCAAAGGCCACGGCCAACTCCAACGACTATCAGCTGCGCGACGCGAGTCTAAACCACCAGTCAGAAGCCATGGTTGAAGACGATCTCTGCACGGAAGTAAACACCACCATTGACCCTATTGACTGTCAGCTGGGCGACGCGAGTCTGAATAACCAGCCAGAAGCCATGGTTGAAGACGATTTCCGCCCTGATGGAGACGCCAACTCGGTAGCTGTCGATCCTTCTCTTCAGCAGTACCAGCAAACGGGTCACGCAAAGGCACCGCAGGCGCCCGTAAACTTCGTCGAGGAGCTTCGGAATCTGTCCCTGGAAGCTACCGCCGAACGACACCTCGGATCCACGTCTGGTCTCTCGTTCGCCAAGCTCACCCAGTCGGTGCTGCGGCGACTGACACCGGACAAGGCGGATTTCGTCTTCATCAATTACCAAGAAAACACGGCCAATGCCTCACTGTTTGATCTGGATTCACCATCTGACCTTTTTGGTGAATCTGTACTCCAAGGCTTGAGTGAGTCTATATCCGCACATCCCGTTCTCTTTGGCGACCTCTTTCTAGCCGATTTCACGGAATCGGATAGCAGCGCCCTGAGCACAGTAGCCCTGCCGAGCGACGAGGGCCACGTACGTCGGCTCGTCAACTTCTACTTTGCACATTCTCACACCCTCTACCCCATACTCAGACGGTCCGACGTGATGCGGACACTGGACAAGATCAGTGGGGATCCACACAAGCTGAATGACCAGCCGCCTCTCGAGGTGTTCCGCCTCTGGATGGTACTCGCCATCGGATCAACAGCGTACTCGTCCATCTCACTAACAGAGGAATCCGAGTCTCGCCTGTACTTCAGCAAGGCTTTGCAGTACTCGGAGCTGTCTCTGGGGGCTGATGATATGGTGAGTTGACAGGCTATAGCTCTTGCTCCCCTGGATTGACTGACCAGGTCTGGACAGTCTGCGCTTGAAGTGATTATACTCCAGGTATCATACTCCTTCTTCAATCAATTAGGCCCCAGTACGTGACGCACTAATATCGGCTCTAAACTCCTTGGACTTACTAACGAGTGTGTACCTAGATACATGGTTTCTCGTAGGAACGGCAGCTCGGCTGGCGCTAGGCATGGGCCTGCATACAAAGTCAACATACGTCAAACTGTCCACGGAGGCGGCTGAAAGATGCAAGCGTGTCTTCTTTTCTATTTACATGATGGATCGGTATGTAAAACATCCACTACCGCCTGAGTTCTGAATGCTAAGTAGCGCGATTAGCGTTGTATCCGTGGCATTGGGCCGGCCTTTCGCCATCCATGACAACGACATTGATGTCGAGGTAAGCTTGCCTGCCAAAATTCACAACGTGACGTGCGCAATTAAAAGATTTCTCTTGTGCTAGGATTTCTCAGCCGTAGATGACGATTATTGCGCTGATAGCACCCCACAAAACGTAGGACAGCCGTCTTCGCTCGTGGCGCCCCTGCATATTCTTGCATTGCGCAGAATCGCAAGCAAGATCTCGAGAGAGATTTACTCCGTTGGCAAGAGCGCATACATGACGGAAGAGCAACGCGAGGAGACCCTGTCTTCCCTCCACCAGGAACTACTCGAGTGGCGCCGCAACCTGCCGTTCCCGTTACCTGATTTCAAGGACAAAGTCCCTCATCTAACGACGACGTGGTACGACTTCAACTATTATACCCATCTCGCCATGATCTATCGCCCATCGCCACTGTGCCCTGTCTTGAATGTCAAGCGAATCAAGATCCTCGAGAATGCAGCATGCATGTCGATCCGACAAGCATACAGCATGCATCAACAAGGGCGGCTGGCATACAACTGGCTTAATTTTTTAGCCTTGTTCACATCGACGATATCACTTGTGTACGCCGTCACTGCGCAACCGAAAGACCTGCCTACCCTCCTGTCTGAGACAAGGGTAATTGAAGACCTAGATCTTGTCCTCAATCTGTTTGACACCCTTGGCATAAAGTTTTTAGCAGCTACCAAGATCCGGGACATGATCCAGGAGATCTCAACAAGATACAAATCCATTCTGGCTGAACCCAGTCGGTACCGGGGATCCGGCCTTCTGTAACTGTTTTGCACGCCTGCGGCTCATCTGCACCCCTCCCGCCCTGGTGTAAAGGATATCCGGGACTCTTCGCTAGTGAACCACCACTCGAGCCTGCTGGGAAATTTGCAGCACCTCCATCCCTCGTCTGAATGATTATGATTCGCGTCGGAATTGCATTCAATCTTGACGCTGTCCCGTTCCACGCGCGTGCCCTGCCGCAAGTACTTGGTCTTCTTGTAGCAGAAGCACGCTGGCTGTTCGTACAATCGTACCGCGTCGACGCCAATGCGACACTGGCCTAGTGCCCTCTCCCCGCCATTTCGGTATCCAACAATAACGCCTCGGCAAATGCCCAGTGCCTTGTCGTGGTAAACTTCAATATCCTTGACCTTGTCAAGCTGTGCGTGGGAAAAATAGGCATGCTCAAATGGCGGAGACAAGTTCATCGGGTTTTGGAAAAAAATCTCCTCCTCCTCGCCTTCCTGATCACGAGGCGCTGTCCCCAACGGATACACAGCGCCCATTCGGGATATGCCATGTATCAGCGTGGTTGCGTCGTCTTCCATCCACAAATCCTTGCCATAGTGCATATAAGGCCCCAGTACGACTTCTCCCGAAATACTCATGTGCAGCTGTATAAATCAGACTCTGTTGCGTTTCGTCCCGTCATTGGTACTTACAAGCAGACTGCCTGCAAATTGAGGCAAGCTCGCTCCGGGTGGCAGCAAAGGAGTTCGAAACCCGAATTTATCGATCCCACCCCGTATTGGCACGAATATCCAAGCCACCCATTTCTTCTTGACAGGATTGAGTCGCTGGAAGCACGAATAGGCCGACGGCGCTTGCACCGTGTGCGCATGCATTGCCGCGATTGTGCCGGATGAGATGAAAAAGGTGATTCCAAACGAAATTTGCGTTTCAATAGTGCCTAAGCGCGGGCATACAGGCTGTACATCAGGTGAGAATTCGTGATCTGGTGCAACTGGTGGACCTGGTGTATCCCAAGATCTCAACGATCGCATTCCTTTGGGCGGGTAAAGTCGGCCAAGTCCAAACTGTAGCGGTCAAGTTAGCGTCAGGTATCTTAGTTACAGCTCGCCCTTGAAGAATTTTGACCTTGAAAGAAATCGGTATTCCCCCCAGTCGCTCCACGCTGTCCACGACGTAGGCGTATGTCTCACTTCGCATCGAGCTCTTGGCCGGGATACCTGGCAGCCGCTCAATTTCTCGCAAACCATACGAGTCTATTGTGAGGCGATAGTAGCCGCGGCCATCACAAGTTGTCATCTTTGGTACAGTGCCTCGCTTCCAGGATTCTACTCGCAACAGCGTAGTCATTGATGCTGTGGCATTATCGGCTTCGACCATGAGCTTACGAGTAAACTCCTTGGCCAGCACATAACGCCAAAAGACGCTGTGCCCAAGATTTTCACATATCAGCAACAGCAGTTCATTCGGAAGCATGTTCAGAGACATGCGCCATGTCGCAGCGGCGTAGGTCATGGCGAGGTTTGCCGCATCTTGATCCAAAATGGTCAGCGGAAGGGGCCAAAATCCACGCCAAGGATAGCGGGCGTGCGCCGCATGCCACAAGTTGTAGGCCGTTATGTGTTTATGGTCGGCTGTTTGCTGAAGGAAGATCTGGAAGCAATCCCGATGCACCGTGACGCTTTCGAGCTCGGCAGCGCACTTAGTGCATTTCGGTAGCTGACAAAAGGTCCAAGGCGTGCCGGGCTTCTGGTTGCAATAGATGGCTATAGGGAATGTCGAGGCATCAATCACTCGGCAGGTGGTGTTGAAGCGATCTCCAAGCACTAGTTACCAGGGAAGGAGAGTTGCTGCTGTCAGCTTTGACGGGAGTTGGGCATGCGCTTCCGCGAGGCTTGACTTACAGGCCATCATGGGCTCGCCGACGTCGAAGTAGCACCCGCATAAGGAGCATTCTGGGTGTATTCGAACATGGCGGTGTCCTTCGTGCTTGTCGGGCTGTGGTCCTGATCGTGTGATGCTCATGGTGACAAGTGTTGCCAGCAAGCGCGACGCAAGGGCAGACTGAGGGAAGAAGGCTGGAGAAGCAGAGCTTATGTGGTGGTGATGATGTCAAACGGCGGGATTCGCGCTCTGGTGAGGCTGCTGATGGAGGAAGCGGCATTATACCTGTTTTCGGTGCGTCGTGACACTTTCTTTAGTGGCTTTGGTGCGTCCAATCCACTGTAATATGACTGGGACACTGGGTCGCAACTTTTTGCCACTCCAGATGATATCGTGTTAATAAAAGTTTGATGACTTTTATATTAACTAGGGATGCTTTGACCCTGATTTACTTACATTTCTTTCCATGATTTATTAAAAAAAAAAGCATCCGTACTGGCTCTTCAAATGCGATTACGATGCCGAGTCCCTGTAAGCTGAGCCCGGCTTACATGAATATTCCACCCTAGCTTGCTCATATGATAGCCGACATTTACCGATTACATCCAAGTATTTCTCGCGGTTCTATGTATCATGTGTTGCCACGTGCTGGCTCTTGCGGTCTTCTACTGTTGTCTCCAGAGGCAAGTTGGCCGACTGCACCCTGGTCAGTTGCGCACTTGTCGAGGATCAGGCACTTTCACAAAAGAGCAACCAAAGAACTTTGGAAAAGCTCAATATCTTTCTGTGACTGAAAAAGCCTGCCAGTCTCACTTAGCAAGTCGGATCTCAAAGCTCTTGCGTAAGGTCACTCGCGATCCAGTTGCCGGCGGTCATCCCGTTACAGAGTCGTGGTTATACCCGCCTAGGCAAACAGCCGAATGCATACAAAGAAACCCAGAATGGATCTGTTTCTATAGTACATGCCGCAGAATTTCCTTGAAATATCAGTATATCCCAAGTCCTGACTCGACCGTCGGTTTCATAATGAGCAATACTCATGAAGCCATGTCTGTGGTAGCCCTTGCGTTTTTAGGTGTAGCGTGTAGGACTGGTGCGTTTACGGTCTAAATAACGGGGCGCTACTCTTGAAATCATCTTTTGACTACAGTCGACGTGTTATTGGTGGTTGCAATGGGTGCAGAGTGTTGCGTATAGCTAACTTATGTGGTAGTTATGTACTAGCACTGTGACTACCCTGTGCACTGTGGTATCAAGCGACCACTACAAGTTGGCAGCGCCGCCAGCACTTGTAGGTAAAGCCATGCGGTGAAATAAAGAAAGCCACACAGCCGCCTCATGAGCTTATTTCAATTTGATCGGGGCTCCAATTGAATGTATACGCCACAAACCGCCTCAAAACTTACTATAGCTATCGACCAACCCCTTCAACCACGAGCCTGAAAGCAAAGGGCAGGCAATCCTTTACTTGGCCTGAAGCCCTTTGGTTATAATGATTTTGCTTTTTCCGCTTTTCCGCTTTTCTGTGGCTGCCTTGAGCAGAGCCCTGCGCATTCTGCTGTCAAAATTGAGGCCTGTGGGGATAACAGAAGCTTTGGAGGCTGCGATATGTCTAAACTCTACCATTCTCTGTTTCGTATCAAGCTTTCAATATCAACTATAAAAGGGCCAAGATCCCTCAGAATTGACAGTGATCAAACTTCAAGCCTGTGTCTCGTCCTCTCTCGTTCAACCAATACCTTGTCAGCATTGCTGTATCTCAAAGAATCTCGACTTTCAAGCCTTCAAGTAAAACAACCTTGCTCAAACCAGAATCTATTACTCGGGCCCCATCAACCATGTCTGCCCATTTTATTATCCCTCGCAACATTACGCCGGCATATATCATGACCAATCCACAAAACTGCATCGAGGACTTTAGCCCTGAGGCGTTTCCCATGCGCAGAGCAAGAAACTACACAGAACACCACATCGCTCACCAAAACGATATTCAGATTCTCACGGAGATTCGGCATGACCTCCAACGATATGGTCACCTTAGTTACCGCATTAAGGGTAATCTTGGGAACCTTTTAATCGCGTATATGCTTTCAGTTCGCAACTCTCTCAACAAGATTCAGGTCTGGCACCAACTCGAGCTCGCCGCCATTGACGAGACCATGGCTGTCCAGCATGCAGAGATTGATGCCTCTCGCTCTTGCCACGTGTCACTCGCCTATTTCAGGGCCAAGAGGGACGCCCGAAGCACCAAGCGTCATCTCCGCAAAGGCACCGACGAGCTTCTCAAGGAGCGCAGGAACCAGCTCATTAATGCCCAGGACATGATGTACCGCCAGCTCGTTATAAACGCCTACCTCACCAGCGAACTGAGCTGGAACGGCAACAGATATTGCGTCAACAGTGTCCGTCAAGGGCGCTTCATTTCGAGCGCCCCCATCCTTTCACACCACCTCACAAAAAATCCCGACGAAACCAAAGACGGATACTACGAGCTCCAACTCAAATGGGTCTCTGCCCCCGGCGCCACCAAATACCCGGCGAAGCTCTGCATTCATCGCATCAAGGACGAACGATTCGCCCTTCAAGAGGTTGTATGGGCAGACTTGGCCGACTATGAAGATAGCTTGGGCCGCGAAACCATCACAGTCTTTGCCCACATCTGCTGCAACTGGGTCTCACACGATCAGGGTATGGAGCGCGCCGATAAAGAACGCGCCGAAATGGATGAAGCGAGATATAAGAGATCGCTTCCTCCTTGGAAGAGACTAACCTATAAAACTGGTGACTACCAGAAGACTCTGGCGACGTCTACCTAGGCTTCGTCCAGTCAAGCTATCCACAACTAGGGGTATCTTATCCAAAACACCATGCAAGACATCTGTACATGCATTTCCTTTGTCTTTTTTTTTTCTTTTCTTTTGCCGGGATGATTCTTCGGGTTCAGTATTTGTAATTTCTACTTTTGTCGGATGGGCTTCATAACAAGATCGCTGTGCGAGGGCTATACGAGGCTCCACGAAACAGCGAGAAATCACGGTTTCTCGATCGCTGCAGGAACTGTTTGTTTATACATGGTCCAAGTCTTGCCTTTACTGGAGGATTTGGGAGGGTTTTTTCCCCTTTGGACAGGAGCGAAACGACATTATTAAGTGGCTACATAATGGCTTTGCTATGAACATGTTTTCTTCGCAGCGTTTGCTTCCATAAAAGACAATAAAGGAATTCTCACATCACGGAACATTCTGCTTGCAACATCTTGACTCATCAAAGACAGTACTCATGTCCATTTCATCATGACCTTTACTCCGTGCTTGCATGTCGTCGCGAGGGCAAAGAGCTCTTCCCAGTCGCGGCTCTCCTGCGAGGCCATGGTCTGGAAGGTCTGCACCATGCGCGCCACCAGGTAATGAGATTCCAAAAGCGCTATCTGTTCTGTGTACCTCGTTAGCTCATTTATTCAAAACCTTTTGGTCCCCCTTTCTCATCTATCCAATACTCACGGCCGAGGCAGATACGCGGGCCACCATTGAACGGGAGGTATCCCCAGCCCGGGCGTAGACCAGCCCATCTCTCTGGACGAAACTGGGCCGCATCGGCGCCAAAGACAGTCTCGTCTCTGTGCATGGCAAAAACGTTGTATACAATTAGTGTGCCCTTTTTGACCAGCAGAGACTCGCTCCCATCTTTGCCGCCCCCGACGGGCAACGTCGTGTCTCGTGTGGCTTCCCGTGCATTGGTGGGTATGACGGGATGGAGGCGCAGTGCTACCTGCCTTGTCAGCGCATCTTCTTTACTCGTTGGCAATCTCCCATCTGGTTTTCGCCCCTGTGTGGTTGCACAAACTTACATTCTTGAACGCACCAGCGAAGGTACTCCATCTGCTTCAGCTGGTCTGGTGAAGGTGGCGCATCGCCACAGACGGACAGCACTTCCTGTCTTAGAGTCTCGTACATTTCAGGCACTTTTGCCAGCATAAAGAACAGGTTGCAGAGCAGACTGGCCGTGGTGTCGCGGCTTGCCACCAACAGGTGCAGCATTTGGTCTCGTAGCATCTTGCGGTCCGAAGTGACTTCCGCAAGCTTGGTGAGCACGTTGCCCTCCTTTGTCTCTTCCAAGTCGGTGCTCTGTAGCGCTTCCTCAATAAAACCATCAATGTACTTGAAGACACGTCCCTTGGCCTTTTCGGCGGCCCGGTTGTAGCGGAAAATTTGAAGAGGACCAAGACACATCTTCTTGATGACCTCTTCCGAGCATGTGGTGTAGTCTTCAAAGAACTGCGACTCTTTGTCGTGTGACTTTGTCTCGTCCAACATGTGGGAGGACCTTGATGTCAGAAATTGAGTGGCAAAGTCCATGGTGAGCGCGAAATACAGCGGCTGCAAATCCACTGCCTCTTCATTCTGCGGGATATGGCGCAGGAAACTTTGAAAATGGTCTTCAAGCATTGCCGTCATGGCAGACTTGTCTCTGTTGGCAAAGGACGGTCGCAGTAGCGACCTGGCGTGTGACCAAGACGCACCATTGACACTGAAGATTCCGGTCCCCAGCAGCGTAGAGATGGCATCAAGACGCAGCTTCGGAAGCTCGAAATCATTGAATGATGTTGCAAGTATGTGCTTGATATTTTGACTGTCGCTGGTAAAGATGGTTTGCCAGAAACAACTCTTTATAGAGTAGGTCGAACCAAACTGCTTGAACAGCCTGCATGTGGATGCGAGATAGTTCTCGTCGCTTTTCTTGAAGATTATGCTGTAGATTAAATCAAGGCCAAATATTTTATCCTTGACTGGACCAGCAGGACACTCTGTCTGGCATGGCTTGCCTCGTCTTGCGCCCAAGTACCGTAAAAGCAAGGTGTAAAGAAACTGAACAAGAGCAGGCACGACGAGCAGTATAGATGCGAATATGGCGAGCGGCATTTTGTTTCAAATACAAAGTCGAAATTAACAAATATGTTTTAAAGATTGTTTGAAGAGTAAATTTACAAGTTCTGAATGACGCTTTCCTGCGCCTAATATATAGCACTCCCTTGCCGTTCACCATTTGCTCTTTGATCGCCTGCGTCCCCGGCCGGAGCTTGAGCCAACAAGGGCCCCTGGCCACTACATGATAGCTTTGAGAATCTAGACCCTATATTGCATCCTGTTCACCGTGACAGAATCCCAGAAATGTGACGGACGAATCAATCGCCTTTGGCCACGCCTCTACAGCCCTCCATAGGCCTTGGCTGCTGCATGTATTACCCCATAAGATGGAGTAAGACGCGCCTCAATCAATGCGGTTATTTACATCTGTCACGTTCTACAGACTGCTTCTCCGATACCAGCAGCTTGGGTCGTTTCCGATGATGCAGGTATAGAGCGCTTGTGGCATGCTCAACTTGAGATGCGCTGTCTTCATTTGTAGCCATTCACCAGTGCCAACAGCGAGTCTGGTCCGTACACCCTCTCACGGAGTACTGTGTTGCATTGGCAATATCAATGGCCTTGCTTATCCTTGTAAGTAGTTCCCGAGAACCGCCAGGCTGGGTCCTGTGGTCGGCGTCCAGCGGCCCAGACGTCGGGATATCCTGTAGAGTCTGGGAGTCACTTGAGCAAATACTGTATGAGATTGCAAATTTGAGGGTATTTTGTGACCAATCCGTCTATAATGTTGTCCAGGCTGATAGTCTTTCTTCAAGTTGCGTCCAGGATGGCTTATTCTCTCCACACCGTGCAGCGACAAACTCGAGCTGGGACTTGGCTCCCGACAAGTTGGAACATGTACCTCGAGCTACACACTCTACCTAGTACAAAGATCTACAAAACATGACCTATTTTCCTGTACCTGCCCTTACCAGAAATTTGGGACTGACATCACCGACATCTCCTCGTATTTCTCTGTGCACACGGAACGGCTAGGTACAGCGCTCCATGACCAAGGTCTCGGTTCGTGTCCCAACTCTCTCGGTAATCTATTCTCTTGTTCAATATTGGCATGTTGTTTGCTGTCCGTTTTTCTTTTTCGAGTTGCCGCACGTAGATGCCGAACCAACTTTAAGTTCTGGTGAACTGAACCTTTTATGTGGTGCAGCTGCCCATCTTTCTTCAAGGCCGAAAATCCGAAGTTCTTCAAACTCTGACCCGGGCTTCATCTTGCTCCAATTTCTCCTTCTGCTCCTTTCGATCGTGTCCAATTCGTAATTGTAGCACTAGATCGAGCTCTCAGTTACGTAGCACGAGGTGCAGCATAATATTACCGACAATGCCTGGTTAGGATAGGATTCGCCATCACATCCCGGTCATGTCGGGTGGCCAGAGCCTGATCGGCCCCTAGATTTCCTGATTGCGTTTTATGTTCACATGCTTTTCACTGACCGATGTGGTACAATCTGTGACAAATATAGCTGAGTCTAGGGCGTGGCACGGTTGACGGTTTCACACGATCCAGATATAGGCTCTTTGTCTTCCCGTGCCATCTCAAGTCATGAGCCGCAGGGGCCGCTTAGGATCAGATATTTCTTCGCTGGTCATGTATTCCTTGTTCGTTACTATATTTAAGATCATTCAACTGCCATCTTATCAATGGGTGATATCCTGCCAAAAAGTTCTTGTTACTACACTTGTCATTTCCCAACTCTATTCCTGTTTCTTCAATTGTACACTTTCAAAGTCACAACATGTCACATCAACAGTTTCGTGCACCCACACCGGATTCTTCAATTGTGCAAGCCGATCTGGCTGAGATCCATGGAGATCCCCCCACCGGGTTCGGACAACTCCTCTGGCACATGTTCCTTGCCACCGCCACAAAGTATCCAAGCAGAGATGCTATTGTGGCTATAGCTGAAGACACCGAAGTCTCTTCTTCTTCTGTCTCCGGGGCGCCCTCTCAGCGTTGGAGCTACCAGCAGCTCCTGTCCAGGGTCGATGCCGTGGCTCACCAGCTTGGCCATCTCGACTGCGGCGGTGCAGGCAGCACGCTGGTTGTTGTCACCAGAAACATTGCAGAATGGGGACTGTTTTTCTGGGTCGCAGCAAAACTTGGCATGGCATTTGCTCCATTAGATCCAATGGCCAAGAATGAGCTCGGTTCTTTGCTGTCTACCTCGGCTCCCCAGATAGTTTTTGTCGAAGACGAGCAAATGGCTCAGGTAGTAGAGGACTGGACTGTTCAGAGCAACAGCTCTGTCCCAGCCAAGATTCTTCTTTCCGATAGTACGAAGATCGGTTGGCTTTCACTTGCACAGCTTGAACAAGATGCGCACAAAATATGCCAAATGGACTGCCAGTTTGACGGCCTGCGAGCAGGTGGTACAGGCAGCTGCGCCCTCATCATCTTCACCAGCGGCACAACAGGAACACCAAAGGCTTGTGTGCACACCCACGACAATCTTATATCCCAGACTCATGATTATGATCCCAATCCAGATCCCGAATTTGTAGATCGGTGGCTCATTCATACCCCGGTCCACCACATATTTGCCATCAACAATGCCTTGCGTGCATGGCGCATGGGCGGCGCCGTCATTCTGCCCTCACCCACGTTCAGCGTCCAAGCCAGTCTTCGTTGCGTTGTACAGGAGCAGTGCACCATCATGTCGGCCACTCCGACTCTGATCCGGGTCATGCTCGCGGAAAACAACTTCCCTCATGTCAGCCAGTTCAAACTCTCCGTCATATCGCTGGCGAGCACAATGATATCTGCAGAGGATATTCGGCTTTGCAAGCAATCGCTCGGCTCTCGCCACGCCATCCAGGCATATGGAATGAGCGAAACCGGTCCGCTTGTGAGCTGGCGTAGGGATGATTCTTTGCTCGTCGACGGTTTCCACCCTGGTGTTGGCAAAGTTCTTCCTGGGGCCTCCCTCCGCGTCTGCCAGCCAGGGACCCAAGACATTCTTTGCCTCGGTGATGTAGGAGAGCTTCATGTGTCCGGTTCTTCTGTGATTCATGGCTATCTGAACCCGGAAACCAACAGCAGCTTCTACGAGGAGGGCGGACGTCGCTGGCTCGTCACAGGTGACCAAGCTCGGGTGGATGAGGATGGAGTTGTATACATCCTTGGTCGCTACAAGGACTTGATCATTCGCGGTGGCGAAAACATCGACCCTGCGGCGATTGAGAGGGCCATTTCAAGCTTGGCGAATGTTGAGGTCCAAGTTGTTGGTCAGTCAGACCAGATTGCGGGTGAAGTTCCTGTTGCTGTGGTCAAACGGCCTGACGACATTCCCAACAGCGCAATATTTGAAAAGGCTCGCAGTCTTGGCTCCAAGTACACACTCGGCGCCATTTACGACCTCTCACAGCTTGGTCTAGACGAAATGCCTGTCACGTCACTCCAGAAACCACGACGACAGCTACTCAAGACTGCCGTCGCTAATTTTATAAAAGCTCGGGAGAAGCAGAGACTACCCCAAGTGCAATTTCAAAGCGCTACCCGCGAACAAGCCATATTGGTCGAAAAGCTTGCTATAGTGTGGGAGGAGCTTTGTGGCATAAGGCCACAGCTGCGACAGAGTGTGCATACGTTTGCCGACAGCATATTGCTTTTGCAGTACTGTGATCGGGTATTCAGGCTTGTTCAGGTTCCGCTCTACATTCAGGACTTGTTTGAGAGCAAGGACATTTACTCGCAAGCCGGTCTGCTTCTCCAGCGGCGTTCTGGTAGCATTTCAATGTTCGACTGCGGCCTCGCACTGTTTGACGGCGGCCATGATGCTCCTGAAATGAAAATTTCCGTCAACGGCGATTATCAGGTAGAGCCTTGCTTTATACCTGCTTCCGTGCTATCCGTTGGTGCTACGCCAGAGTCAGTCATACCGCTGCGAGCTAATCAGTATCGTCTGGTGGAAGGCCAACGTCCTCAATCTTATCATATCCGCTTGATCTATCGCATCCCGCTGCTGTCTGGTGCGCGAATAATGGAGGCACTGCAGTTACTAGTATCCAAGACAGTTTTGCTCCGGTCTATCTTGACCAAGTCGAAGACCACTGGCGGATGGCAGCATGTCCTATGTGGTGAGAGCCTGGTCAACGACATGATACACAAGAGCGAGACTGCAACGGAAGAAGAGGGCAAGATCCTACTCACTCAGCAATCATCGTCGGCCCTACAGCTTCCGTATGCGTTCCGTGCCAACGTTGTCAAATGCGTCGATACCAGTAACCACTTTCTTGTCCTGTTCTTCAATCATGCAGTCGTGGACGCCATGTCGCTCTGGTCGTTCCTGCGCAACCTCGACTTCCTCTTGCACGACCAGACCACAGCACTGCCCAAGCCCGTCCCGTACAGCGTCTGGGCCGACCTGTGGCAACAGAACCGCCGCAACGACCTCTCCTGCCGCGCCGTCGCCTACCTCGCCGCCAGGCTCCGCGGCATCTCCCGCTTCCCAAGCGCGCTGTGGCCGCCGCAGCGCGCGCCCGGATGGATGATTGCCGACGACAGCGACTCGTCGTCGCCGCAACTCGCAGCCCGCAACGCCGCCAGAGAGTCGGTGTGGGACGGAGCTTGGACGTCTCTCTCGGAGGGGCTACGCTTCCCGCGACGCGGCCGCATCGTGCGGCTGCCGCAGTTGCCCGCTCTGCACGCCGCGCACGGCATCACGGCGGACGTGCTCGCGCGGTGCGCCCTCATCCTGCTCAACGTCCGGCAGACACGCGCACCCTACGCCGTGTTTAGCAGCTGGGAGGCGGCGCGCTCCTGGCCGTTTGTGCCAGGCTGGATGCAGGCGCATCTGCCACCCGCCATGGCCGTCGACGGCCCCACGACCCAGTGGCGTCTCAACATGTACAGCGTGGCAGGGGACGAGACGGCGCTGGGGTTCCTCAAGAGGATCCAGGAGGAGGAGGCTGCGCTCGCAGAGCACAACCATGCGCCGTGGGACGATGTCAAGGCTGCACTGAGCGAGGAGGCCGCTGTTGCGGAAGACGCCTCCTTCCGGCAGGGCTTCGTGTGGGACGTGACGCTGGGCATGTCAGCGCAAAACAGGCGTCACTCAATCTATAAGATTCTGGAGCCCATCAGTCGTCACGACTGGCCAGACTGGTAAGTGATTCCGTCTCTCACTATGGTAGTCTACCGTGGAACGCTGGGGGGCTTATTGCCATGTTCACGTGTTACCCTTGTGCGCATTGAAATTTCGCTAACATGACTCTTTCTTAGTGGAATATTCTGGAACGCATTCTTGGTCGACAAAGAAAATATGTACTTTGTCGCATCGTGGGATACTGCGCAGTTGAATGGCGACGAGATGGACGAATATTGTGATGGCTTGGCTGAGATGCTGAGGGCTCTTGCTCACTCGAGCAACTGGGACAGCCCTTTGAAGAATGTGTAACCCTCCCTGGGCGATTGCTTGTGCGATAGTGAGGGCTAGACACGCACAGTAGCCATGTATTAGAAGCACTCATCAAACGAGTTTCTTTGAATCATGCCGCTCAGATCTTGTACGCCTCAATCACGCGGCCACAACCTGACACACAAAATTTCATTCAACCAGTGCCTCTTTCCGAGATATATAGCCTTGGCCACCTAGAAATCAATTCAGTGCCAGTTAAACCCCGAGGTTTGGTTCCAAAATCCTGGTCACATACCAGCACCCGTATTTTCAAGCTTTCACGCCAGCATGCCTTCTGGCAACAAGTCTTCAAAGTCGGACAAGGCCGCATCTAGTTCGTCGCGCAAGCCCCTCCCAAGCTCAAGGAGATTAACCGCAAACCGAGCTTCTTCAGCTTCGTCCGCGCAGCGCCAGTTTTCGAGCCCTGCCCGGCCATTACGTGCCATCGCCCCCAAGCCAAGTCTCCCGTCCGCGCAGCCGCCCACCGACGACTCAGTTGAGAACAAGCCACCTCAACAGGGATGTACTCTGATCTGGCCTGCAGAAGAGGGCCAAGCGTGCCGGCCGCATCAGAACCAGCCTTGCCGATCTAGTCCGCCGCCACATGCCATCGCCCCCGGACCAGACCTCCCAGCCTCGGAGCCTCGGTTGTCTACCGACCAGTCTAGTAGGAATGAGATTGCTCAAGATAGGCCCGCTATTGTTCGGCTTTCTGAGCGTTTGGCCGAGCGGCAGGGTCCGCATCCGTGTTCTCCGCAGCCGCGCTTCGCCCACCAGGCTCCTGTAGATCAGGTCTACATGGGTGCGCTTGAAGATTCGACTGCATGGTCTGACCAGTCGCCGGCCACCATCGCGCCAATCCTACTGATGCTTACTCCGGAGCAGAAGGGCGGCGAGTTCCGAATAGCTGCCGAAGAAGCTAATCCGTCTCCGTCGCCGGTGCGTCAGCCGAGCAGGAGCAGGCGTGCACCGGGGGCGGTTCGGGGCCGTCCCGTTTATCAACAGGTTGATTGGCGGTCCAGTCGAGCTCTGCGGCCCCTTGCTCCCAAGCCAAGCCCCCCTTCCTCGCCGCAGCAGCAGTCTGCCAAGCCGGCATGCTCCCCGGACCCTGCCCCCGCAGACCCCACTCCGCTCCCGGACTCTGCGCAGGTTGAGGTCCCGGTTCCGGGTCCTTGTCTGTACCCTTCACAAGTCGAGATGCAGGCTCCGATCCCTCTCTCGGACCCTTCTCAAATAAAGCTCCCGAGTCCGACTGCTCTCCCGTATCCTTCACAATTCGTCCTTTCGCTTCCGCCTCCTCTTCTATTCCCATCACAAATCGCGGTGCCAGTTCCGTTTTCTTCCCCCGCTCCAGCCGCCCCGCGTTCGTCCACCGTCAGCCCCCTCGCGCAGGCTTTGCCTCATCTTCACGTGCAGCCGACCGCCCCCGTCCACCCATTCTGGGGCCCCTCCGCCGTCGAGCTCGTGCCCTGCGACGAGGAGGGCACCATCCGAGAGGCCTACAAGCGGGAGCGCATCGCCGAGGTGGAGGCGCTACGCGCCGGCGGCGCCGTCAGCCCGCCATACTGGACAGTGCGGCACATACAAGAGGTCTGCGCCGACGTGCACCGCATGCCGCACGCCGCGCGCGCCGGCTTCGGTGACCTGCACAAGCAGCTGCGAGAGTTGTACGCGCTGCATACGCACCTCGCGGGGTTACACCCGCCGCCGTGGGCGCGGCCCGATGACACCGTGACGGTGGTGCGCAGCGGCGTGACGACGCTGCTCTCGCGGGTGCTGCGCGACTTCGTCCTCGGTATGAGCGAGCACCTGCTCGCGCAGTGGCGGCCGTTTGACCGCGCGCGCCCCGAGTGGAACGTGAACTCACAAAAGTCGTTCCTCGAGGACTTTAGCTGCCTGCTCAGATTTCACAACAAATTTTACGGGCAGCAGGTCATCCTGATGCATGCGCCGCTAGCGCCGGGGTGGGCAGATCAAGGCGGGCTACGGTTTTACCGGAGCATCCCGTTTCGCGGATACCAGGAAAGGCGGGATACCGGGCTGACGAACGCGGAGAGGGAGAGAGACTCCTTTGCAGACTGTTTCTGGGATACCTAGTAGCTCACAGAAGTCAACGGCAGACTTTGTACTTTTCGAGTTCACGGCAGTGAGAGTCTCCTTGGCGATAAGGCCCAGTTTCTCGGCAACGTTTCCAGCTTACTTTAGAATTCGGCCAAGGTATGGAAAATATCATTTGAAGACACTCGTCACATTCAATGTTCTTCTTTCTCAGCCCTGCATTAGCTCAAAATGCTTTCGGAGTAGCGTGTAATGACGTACAATGTACATGGTCATGAATAGAGGTATCATATCTCATTCTAGATTCATCCTGGCATCATCACCGATACCCCATTGGCCTCCATCTTTGCCTTGTCGTTGAAGCTCCATTTCCACTTCGATGCCCAAGCCACTAGTATCCGGTCCGCTGTCTTGTCTTTCAGTCGCACGCTTGCCGCGCGCTTCCCTCTTTTCCTTTTCCTTGTCAGCGGCAGTTCGATCTGTGGCGCGCCTCCGTAATATCGGAGGCCAAAATGACGATTTCGAAGAGGTGGAGTATACAGATGCATTATCGTCAGTCAGCTTGACATTGGCATCTTCAGCGCTTTTCTCTTCGATAATAACTGGAACGTTGGCTAAGGAGGCAGAGTCTGATCTGCTGCGCAGCGAAGCACTGTCTTTAGTGGTGGCCTTGCGACGATTGTGTTTTTCGACTTCGACAAGCTCGGCATCTCGGTACCACTTGCGCCTTCTTGTCCACTTGCCCCAGCCATCAACTCCTCGGCGTCCATTGTTCCACTACAAGTCGTTAGTGCACAAACTCAATTGGAAATGCTGATGCCCTTACCTTGGTATCGTAGTATATCCAGCCGTTGCGGCCGGCGGTGCCATCATAATCCACAGCCCCATTTTCGTCTGCAGCACCATCCACGCGCCATCGACTACCTTCGGCCCATTGCCACTGCATACGGCTTCCGTCCTCAGCGTGTGGCAGCTCGAATTCGTCTGTTGAAGGAAGCGAGTTGTTGTGCTCATCGGTCCACGCAGCCCTCTCGTACGCAAACAGGCTATTTGTCCATCCCAGACCAATCCAACGTCTTTGGTTTTCGTAGATGATAAAAGTAAACTTGACGCCGGAACTCTTTGCGCTCCGTGAGCTATCATTGCGGCGGTGACCGCGACTTTGAGCAGCTCTCAGTTGAGCGGCGGCGGCATTCTTCACAGGGGTGTCGAAGCGAAGGCCCGTGACGGCGGCAGCGAAACGACGAACAGTCAGACTTCGCCAGAGGATAGCCCTGCAGACGCGCATTGGACGAGCATGCCAGGTCAGCATGATTGTGCCAACAATGAGAACGACCCGGCGGACGGTAATAACTCTCAGAGGCGGCATCGTGAGCGCAAACCAGAAGGGGGTCACAATGAGAAGGCGCATAAACATTGCGGTCAAGGCAGGTTTGGTAGTGGCACTCGTGGCGGTGCGCTGGGTGCTGAGAAAATCGGTCATTTCAAGCAGCGGTTCCATCAAAGCGTTACAGCGGCCGGTCAACTCTTTCAAAGTCTCGACAATTTCGTCCAATGTCTTTTGGTGTTTGGTGCTGCCATCCTCTTGTTTGCTCGGTTTGACTGCAGCATGCGAGCTGCCAGCGGCGGCATCAGTATTCGAAAACTGTGCCGTAGTGGACTTCTTCTTCTTATCGAGCTTGACAGGTTTACGCCAGCCGCTGCTGCTAAGTGGGCTGTAGCGACGACCGTACATAGCAACAATGATACCGACGCCGACTGCGACAGGGCCCGCCCTCAATAAAATGGTGTCGCCGTAGAGAACAAGGAACCAGAAACTGCAGACAAATAGAAAGCTCTGCCATGGGTCGCCGGTGCTCCATGTCAACAGACCAACAAAGGTATTAAACGGTAGAAGAAAGGGGTGGCTATAAGCGAGAGCGCGCGTGATCTGGGGTGGTGTGGCCAGCAACAGCGGGCTCTTCTGATGGACGAGGACAGTTGAGCGGCGGGAGGATCTCGAGGGCGTGTTGGCAGATAGGGTCACGGGAGAGAACGCGGCGTAAGTAGGCGGGGCTACGAAGCTCTCGTCCAGAAGGGCGGGCGAGCCGTCCACCATGGAGTCGTCGTCATGAGTGGACATGGCTGCGGCAGGCGGCCAGTGTGGCTCCTGGAAACGGAGGACGTTGTATTAGCGGTGGTACTTGCAAAAGATTATATGCGATTTCGAGTTGTCGGGGCATTTCAAGGGTTTCGATTGCAAGCTTGCCACGCCCGGTAGCTCGGCTATAGGCTCTGATAGGGCAGATGGCGGTGCGAGGCTACTTCGAATGGCACCCGGACACAGCAGATGGATTGTGTAAAAGCAGAAAAGTTGAAGACTTCGCCAATCGGTGGTCCAGAAAAGGGCGCAGCGATCTTCAAGGCTAGTGCCGTAACAACAGAGTGTATCGACAAACAGGGACGACTCACAAAAGCAGCCATTCAGAGGGGCTCGGAGTGGTCAGGCGCAGAAGTCTCGGGACGTCATCGACCGCGCACCACTGGGGTTGCTGGAACACGTCGCGGGAGGAGCGGGTAATAAGAGGGGGGGGACAAGAGGGGGGAAGAGGCGAGGCAGCAGCTAAAATGCATGAAGGCGTCGCAGATTTGATGGAAGCTGTGCCGACGTCGATGAGCTCTAGAGAGAGGGAGACAGAGAGAGTCTGGGGAAAATGTGGTCGGCTGTGGTTGAGCACGGGATGAAGAGTTGGCCCCGGGTTGCCGTGGCTGGTCGGTGACTAAAGTGGCGAGGCGAGGCTACCTACAGCAAGCAAACGGCAACGTTAGCAAACGGACGAGAGCTGGCAGCTGGCAGCTGGGCCTCTGTCTGTTGGCAAGAAGCTTTGAGCCGAGGCCAAACCAAGCAAAGTGCGGGGTGGCTTGATTAGGCGCACAGTTAGGTAGACGGACAGACACGTGAGCGACCGGGTGAGTACTAACTACTTGGTAGAGATGAATTACATGCAGCTAGTGGAACAAAGACTATGGTAAATAGCTCCCAGGTACAAGACATCACTGACTGCATAGCTGAGCACGATTTGTGCATTCTAATTCCTCTCTTCCCACTGGATCTCAACAGCCTTTGCCGTAGCCGACAGTGGGCCCGAGTTTTTGGAGCCACTGCAGGTTGCGTCACCATGCCTTGAGGTATCCTACCTCCAGAGTACCTAGTTGCTTGCCTACTAAGTTACACGTGCCACGCACCCATCTTCCAGATGGACTTGATGCTCCAACCTCGATGCTGATTGCATGTGACGCAACAGTGGTCGGAGGGCAGCCATTTGATGCAGCAACAGATCGGATCGACCCTGTAAAAAGAGATATGCGTAGAGAGATTTGCTTGTCAACAGATCTTTGGCAGATGTTTACACTTGGCCAAGTTAAGCATCACTGTTTGCGACGCATCCGGTGCGTGGCGCGTGTATCCTGCACAAATCTCGTTCCGAGACTGGCCCTTCGCGACACAACATCATATTGCGTAAAGTATGACTCAAAAATAAATCTGAATTGTTTTGTATTTTTCCGACTCTATACTACATGCATAGATGCCGCTGCTATCGTCGTTTCATCATCGTGACTCGTCCCCTGGGTATATTGATATATTGCATTATTCGCCGTCGGCATCACTACCAGTCGCGCAAGTTATTTGCAGCCAGTGCAGGTGCCTGAGATTCAGTCAGTATTTCGTTTCGTGCTTATTTCCAGCAAGGTATCACAACATACAGCTAGAGCCGCAGTTGCAGGCCGAGGCAGAGCCATTGCATCCACAGTTGCCGTTCATGTTGAAGGTTGATTGGTTGGGGTGGTAAAGTGTTGGTGTTGTTGAAGAGGTTTGTGTGTATGAAATCGAGATTGTATCTGAGCTTGATGTTTGAGATCTGGCAGTAACCCAAGGGAATTCGCCTCGTATTTATATACACCAATTCCTGCGTCTTTTGTGCGGCTCCAGCTCCCCGATTCTGACGAAAGACGAAAGCGCTGCGTCCTTTTCGCGGTGGCGGCTTCCCTGACCCACGCCACCTGAAAGAAACCTTAACCTGTTTCGGCCCCTCGCCGTTGCCTGCCTGCGAGGTCTCAGCGCCAACACGTCACGCACACCAACACACAAGGAATCCTTCAAGAGACAAAAGGAATCGCCATAATCTAGAATTGGATAAGTCTAGAAAACCCTCCGTCATAGTCTTGTGGCTAGTCAGATGTCTCACTGATTGCGTTGGTTTTGCTGCATGCAGTATGCTTAACCGATAACAATTGTCAACTGAAAATGTCACTGTGGGCCGTCATCACCAATTACGAGTCAACGAGTCAACGAGCCAACATGGCTGCGGTCTTTGTGCGTAACAATGCAGATCAATGTACGGAGTAACTAACGTTACTAGTAGCGATAATTCTAGAATCACTCTCATCAGTGCGCTCGCTCCAAAACTACCGTAAAGAATCATCCAAAAATCCAAGCTACAAAATTTCATGCCGCGCAAACCGCGCTCTTTTCCCCCTTCATCACCATATGCCGCGCATACCGCCGTTCAGCCTCCCACAGCCTCTTCCACCACTGCCTCCGAATCCTTCGATAGCACACCAACGCAGCCACACTCAGCCCGAGAACCAGCAGCGCCCGCTTCAACCGACAATGCTGCCCCGCTGACACTCGTTGCTGCCACAATGGCGATGGCACTACGAATACGTCCTCGTCTGTCGAGGCGTCCAGCACCCGCTGCGTTGATGACCACGTGCCGCTCGCTCCCTCGCTCCAGATCAGCTCCGACCGAACCAGCGTCTGCCCGCGGTCGTCGACGCCCATAATCTCAATCACCTCGCCGACATCGCGCGGGATTGGGATACGTGTCTCGAATCCTGCTCTGTCCACCACGCAGCGCGCGCCCAGGCTTCCATCGCCGCGCTCCGTGTTGTTGCTGCGCAGCAGCCACGCCGTCGTCTGCGTGTCGCCGTTCCAGCTCACGTACAGCGCGCCCTCCTGCGGCCGCACCACAATCACCGGCTGCGCCGCCGGTGTGCCTGTCCAGGAGTATTTGGACACCACGCGTCCGCCGCCGCCGCCGCTAGTCGCTTTCCAGAATTTGGCCGAGGCAACGGACGCCTCCCGGAAACGTGCCGCGCATAGCACACGTCCGTCTTCTGAATACTCGGTATATGCGGCTGCCAAAGGGTCGTCGTCGCTCCAACCCGCAAACACGTTGCCGTTGGGCATGCGCTGCACAGTGCCTTTTGAATGGCGCGATGTCCCCGCAGCAGGCGTACTGTACGTCCGCAGCAGCGCAGCCATGTTAGTCGTCGTGTTGATATGCATCGTGCGCGCATTGCTCCGTCGTCCGGGCCAGCCCTCGATGTCTGGCACGTGCCCGCTGTCCAGCAGCAGCAGTGTCGAGTCGCCGTACCACTGGATTCCCTGGCTGGAAATCATGTCTGCGGCTTCCCCTCCGGAAGCGTCCCCAAACGAGTTGAGACTGCCGCCCAGCACCCATAGCAGGTTACCATGACCGCGGCGCAGCGCTACGGCGTTGCACATGTTGCGTGACGAAATGACGTAGTCGCCTTTGTGGTCGAGATCGATGCCCGTCGCGTGGAAATAATCAAACGCCGTCTCGGGAGTGCGGCCCTTATTCTCGGTAGCAGCCTGGCTCATCGTAACATTGAAGTGATGCGAGGCTCTCCATTCGAAAATGAGCTCGTTCGATGTCATGTCGATTTCTTGGATGATTGCGTCGTTGATCCACCCATTCTGCAAGCTTCCGAACGGGGTGTGTATCTTCGTGGCATTATGCATTAGTATAATAGCCGTCCCGTCACTTGTCAGCTTGAGCTCGACGGGCCGTGACGAGATTTCGCCCACTGATCTCAGCTCCTTGACCATTTCGTAGGATTGGTCCAGCTACCATCAAATTAGAACGCTATCATTAGCTGCCTCGTTCGCGCGTCGCGCCAAGTACCGTGTGACAACTCACCACGACATAAGATCCTCCTCCATCGTGGCGACTACTTGCGTCGTGCCAAAATGTCAGGTAGCTTCGATCGCTAACTGATTGCACCTTCAAATCGCGCGTCCGGCCCCATCCGTCCTGCGTCCACACCAGGTCGCCGTTGGATCGAAAGATGGCTGGTCCCTCCACGTCTGCCTCGTTCTCCGTCGTTGATCTCTCGGCAGCGTCGCCAGGCGTCACGAATAGCAGACCATCGTCGCAGGGCTCCTCGCTCTGCCAAGTCTCCAGCTGCGGCGGCGTCGGCCCGCAAAACGTCTTGTACTGTGAGGATGGGTGCGGAATGAGCAAATCTGACATCCGACTGCGCCCCCCAACTGTCGAGGTACCACATTCGATCTTTAATGTACCAGATACGCCGGCCACCAGCACGACAAAGAGTAGAATTTTGGCCGCTGGTCTCATTTGAACGTAGATGATGTCGCAAAGGCCTACGGCTTCAGAGAAAGCGTCACTTTTGCCAATTGTCTCGCCGCTGCCACGGAAACATCACGGGCGTATTCTACTTTGGAACAGATCAAAGTGACCAAGGCACAAGACAAATCAAACATTAGAGTGTTACAGCAGAAGAAACTATATTTTCTTCACGTGGTGCGCACGAGGGATAATTTTGACCGGCTTGAGATGGCAGCAGCGCGAGACAACGCACGTCCGATCTGTGTGCCATGGTAAAAGTAGAAAGAAGCACACATGTCTCGCCAGACCAAGTAGTGCCAAGCTCAGCTAAAATGAAGGAAGAAAAAACGTCCCAGGAGACCCTGTCCACGGAGTAAGCACAAGCCGAAACGTAGAGGCAGGCCCGAGAGCACCCCCTCGAAGCAAGCTTGCGTCACAGCTGTCTTACCACGGCTTCACCTTTTTTCCGCATGCCTGCATATAATAAAGACTCTGGACCTGCCAGTCGAGACGGCAAATTCAATTCGCCGAACATGCCAAGAGGCATGTTCACGGAACACAATGGTCATTTGTGACTCAGCTGATTTCCTTCTCTTCACCTTCTGCGCACGGTTGATGCAACTGAGGCCCGTTGGCGTACGCCGTACGCTAGCAACGAATTTTGCTCCGTGAGATGCATCGCCCAACTTTAATTCTGTTTTGCTGGAGCGCTGAGCCGTACGGTTTCGCCCTAGTAGCTACTAGCTTGCTCTAGAATCTTGACTTGTCGATTTTTGACAGAATGGGCTGCCAAGCTGCTGCGTCGTATGCGATGAACCAGCTGTTGTTCGAGGCCGGACGAAAGTAGAAAACGGCAAGAAATAGATGATCGTTATTCTGCGCCTCGTCCGGCAAATCTAGAAAGCCACCTTGCGGCTATTGCGATCATCTCCCATCACGCAAGATGTCGTCCAGCCCCCTTGTACATACATACCTGTGACGTGACTCGACACGCAAGGCTCTCCCCGGTTGCCGCACTACAAAACTCAGTGTTCCAGACGACGCTTCTATTGTTAAGGTTTAGCCTTTCGGCGGAATATCCGTTTCCGCCATTGTCCTGTTTGTTTTCTTTATACCCAACTATGGAAACTGTGACATAACGGTCCCATTGACGCCATAGCACGAAATGGGTCTCCCGGTTGTTTGAGATTTTCCCCGTCGCTGCGTCTTTTATCCTCCGGGCTGGATGTCACAGATGAACAAGGGGATCCCCATCAAGTGGGATCTCTGATCTACCAATCGTCTGCCGTCCACCCCCGCGCGAAAAGTTGGTGGTGGTGCGGCGCCCTTTCCACCCCGGCTTCGGGAGGCGCTCACCTTGACAAAGCCACGCCAGTTGAGGACAGGGTGTACGTTGGCATAGTTAACAGCAGGGTTCGTAATATTGCATATATATGCATGTAGATTGCTTATTATTGCACTGCCTGCTATTGGCCAGTTAGCCAGTTAATACCCTATGCGCAGCTATTTAGCGCAATCAATGTGTAAAGGATACATCAGACCAAGATTAAGACCATGATTAAAGTCCCCCGATGCCAACTGGCAACGCCACTTTCAAGCCATCTACCTCTTACAGCTAGCTTACCTCAGCGTTTAGTTCATGCATAAATTTTGAAAAAGATACTTGATCGAAATCACTCGATACCAAGCATCCGGTGACGACTTCTAGTCCGATACTCTGGAGAATCTTCAGCACATGCGAGCTGGGCCATACGATTCTGGAGTCTAATATGGAGCGGCGGTATTCAATTTCCGTATGTTCCGAATGGTTCTTTCCTTCCACGCGTACACACAAAGCGCCCTGAAACGCACATTTATGGATTATCCAGCAGTCTTTTAGAGTTACATCGTGGTCTTGGACTATGGATCAACCTGCCATGCGCCAAGACGCCAGCCGGAGGAAACACTTCAAGTGGTGCGTAGTTGAGGGGGGGGGAGAGGGAAGGAGAAGGAGAAGGGAGGCTGGGCGCAGGACCCTTGTACTGGTAATGCGAATTGCGACCGACACCTCTCAATGATTCAGATACCCGAAATCGCACCTATACCATTACCGTCGGCGACCTCTGGGCAGCGACGTGTTTCACAAATCACCGCCCGTCCACCCGAATTAGGCCTTCTGCTAGTCATGAAAACCCGGGGCTGGCCTAGCTCGCCTTTAAACGGCTCGATCACGATGGGGGGTGTGCGAATGCCGAAGACACAAAAGTTCACATTAATGCTGATGGAACCTTTGTGGTCCGCAAATTAGAATGCTCCGATCCTGGATTACCAATGCGCATCTGATTCTTGCTCGTCCGTTCCCCGCTTGGCCTGCCCTCTCTCCAGTCAAGACGGGCATCGCCGCATCATGTAACTCTGCCAACACCCAGACGCCTCTGTGGGATGACCGTTACGTGATTAGATTGCGTCTATTGTCATTGGCCCATTGAGGCAGTCGGCCAATTCTTGCTCATGCTTCGGTTTATAGTTCTTTTCTTGTTGTGTGGATGTTGACCCTCCAAAGATGGAGCTGCCGCTGTCGAGGACCACGCCCGAGCTAAATTGCCGGAACCAAATCGCTGAGCCTCCATCGACAACGAATCTAATTGCCGCCGGTTAAGCTATCTTGTTAGATGCTACCGTCGTGCGACGAGTCAGGAGATTTCGCCGCAGATGAGATGTATACCTGCTTCTTTCTGCCTAGTTTGGGTTGGTCGACCTCGTCCAGGAGTACAGTATATAAGCTACGGGCCAGCTCCGTCTTTAGAGTCAGATAGAACAAGCAGCTTCGAATTCTTCAGCACTCTTTCTAGAATTCTTTGAGATCTTTGTCCCTTCTTTCTTTGCCACATCAAAAGTCATGTATACCTCTATTCTCTCTCTGGCCCTCGGCCTCGCTTCCATCCCTCTGGTGGCCAGCCACCCGGGTGAGGACCACCACAAGGAAGCCATGAAGCGCCGCGAGTTCCTCAAGGACAATGTTTCCAACCTGGACCACTGCAGCGACACGCTCGACGCCATGGGTGTCACGAAGCGCTCCATCCAGCGCCGCCAGAACACCATCCACGGCATGCGGGTGAAGCGCGGCCTCGTCGCCCGCGGTGAGCACCACGGCGTCCGCAGCTACGATGCCGACGTGAGCCAGGCAAGCATTGCCAAGAAAAACGCCTCGTGCGTTCTGTCCCCCGAGGAAATTCTGGGACCTTACTGTACGCACCGCTACGATGCCATGTTCGGTTGACTTGCTAAAGATTACACACAGATGTTGCCGGCGAGTCTATCCGCTCCAACATTACCGAGGACCAGACCGGTGTCCCTATTCACTTGGACATTTCTTTCATCGACGTCAACACTTGCAAACCCCTTGTTGGCTCATGGGTTGATGTTTGGCGTATGTTTCTTCCCCCCCACCTCCAACCAACACCCCTCTCTCCAGACCAACACTAACCTGTTCCCTTCCCAACAGAGGCCAACTCGACCGGTGTCTATGGCGGCGTCGTTCAGGAGGGCTTTGAGGACCGCAACGACACCTTTGAGGAGACCTGGGGCTTGACGTGGCTGCGCGGCATCCAGAAGTCGGACGACGACGGCTCGGTGCACTTTGAGACCATCTTCCCGGGCCACTACGTTGGCCGCACCGCTCACATCCACGTGCTGACGCACCCGAACGCGACGGTCCTGCCCAACAACACCATCATCGACGAGCATGCCTCGCACGTCGGGCAAATGTACTTTGACCAGGACCTCATCGACAAGGTCGAGGAGCTGGCGCCGTACAACACCAACGAGCAGGCCAAGACGTTGAACTCCGAGGACGAGTTCCTCCAGGGCGACCTCGAGGCCGGCGGCTACCCATACCTTCAGTACGAGCTCGTCGGTGACAAGCTCGAGGACGGCATCGTCGCCTGGTTGAATCTGGGCGTCAACGGTACCCAGAACAAGGTCGTCGACCCCATCACCACCTACCACCCCGTTCCTACCGCGGCCGCCAACGCGTGCTCTTAGATTGGCACTATAAGAAAGGGTCAATGTAGATGAGTGGATATGTTTTCAGCTAATAGAAACCTCATGCAGCGCAAAATTGATCATGACTTACACCTGCATTGGCAATGAATACTCTGAATGCTGAGCCTGCTTCCTAATACCAGCGGGCCAGTGACACAAAAAGACAAAATATTCGTAGTGGTATTTCTGTAATTAGAAGTGATCAGTAAGGCGAGTGAAGAACAGAATGGTGCCTCATTTCCAGGTTGCCGCTGAGCGACCAATTTCCCACTTCCTTATTCTGTTGTGCTCGCTGATCCTCGGCATCTCCAAGGGAAGATGGGAAGCGTAACCGCTCGTGTAGACTGTATTGGCCTTTCAAAGTCTGCATATTTGTCCTCTCAGTGTTAAAAAGGGCGGGTTGGTCAGCGACTTACGTATGCCATTGCGAGACTGCCACATCGAGTAGCGACAACCACAGTAGCCATTGTCGACCATCTAAGTAGTTCCAGATTGCAGTTTTGACAGTTGTAAATTTATTCTACATTATACACAGCATGCTTTCCAAGCATACTCTTCAGCTTACAATCGTCTCCCGCGCCGCCTCTTTTCTCCCTTTTTATATCCTCCCTAGGAGGTGTTCCCTCTCTCTATTTCTGGACACATCGGGCTGGCCCGTGATGGGCAAGTCTCTCTTGGCCAGCTCGGCCTCAATAAGCTTCCAGCGGCCGACAGCCACCTCCTTGTCGATGGAGCTGACGCGGCGCTCGTGCAACTTGACGTTGGCCAACCGCTGAAGCTCCTCCGTCTTTTGCAGAATCTCGGCCAGCCGCTGCGGTTTGGGCTGCTTGGCCGTCAGGGTGATGAGTTGGCCAACCGTGGTCGCGGCGCCGAGCTTAGCATCGGGAATCATGTTGCCGGTGAGCTGGTATAATCGTTTGCGGAGCTGTTACGCAAGTTAGCATGTAGCGTAGGCGCGGCAATTTAGTCCAGTACACGTACGGCAAACTTCATCTGATCGTTGACGGCAATGTCCTTCCATGAGGAATCCCACGTCTTGATCATCTCAGCAGCTTCTTCACTAGAGATTCTCTCCGGCCGCGTGACCACCTCGGAGACATCTGACACCTGCTTCAAGCTGTTCGCAACAGCAGCCACCTCGCCCTTGAGCACCGCACCGCCTTCTTGGGCCACAATCTCCACGGCGAGCGCAGCATCCATGTCCTCACGCGAGCCCTCTGCCCACTTTTGCGTAGCCCATTCCCCCAGCGCACCCGTCTCATGCAGGGCCAGCACCTCGACGAGCGCTCTGCGATAGTACACCGCAATGGCGGCTTTATCTGTGACCTTATCCGCGCTCGCAAACGCTGTGAACTCATCCAGCTCGCTCCAGTGGCCCGGCTGGTCCCACCACTCGCTCAGTGTGCCCGCCTCCGCAAGGTCTTCGAGCGACGTGGCCGGCTCGTACACCGGGTCCGCGGCGCTCACCTCCTTGGGCGTCGCGGCCTCGTTGCGGCTCGCGGGGAACGGCAGCCGCGAGTGGCGCACGGCCAGGGGGCGCCGGTCGGTGGTATCCTTGTTGTCGACGGCGTGCGTAGGCGGGAGCCGGGTGAGGATAGAGTCCTCGGGGATCTCTGTGTTGCGCGGCGCGGGCGTCGTCGAGATGGGGCGAGTGGCGACGGCGACGGTCCTGCGCGAGACAGCTGAGCTCGCACGGTGCAGGAACTGGGCGCCCCTTGCCCACGGGATCCGGGGCATTGCCGACTTCATGTTGGCGGCTGTGTTGTGTTTTCTTTCTTCGAAGGGGAGAAAAGAGGTAGATGAAGGCAATGGCTCCTGAAGTGCGCCAAAGCTGGGACAACTTTTTCGGCGCAAGGGTCAATTGAGCCAACCAGATGGTGGCGTGCGTTACAGTGCTGACCCACAGGACAGGTACGTCGCTTGCCCCTAGGTACTAGCAGGTCATCATCTTGAATGCGCCATCTGTCACAAGTTCATGGCCGACATTCTACAGAAACATGGCGCGAATATATCTCCTTGCGCTGCTATTTGCAGCGCTCATTTCTCTAGCTGCCGCATCTTGTAAGTGCCGCACCCTCACCTGCCCATGCCCAGAGCTTGCTTTCTAACAGCTCGGCCTTAGCTGCGCCAACCTTTTGCAAATGCACATGCTTCAAGAATAGCACCATCATCCCTCTTGGGCCAGAACACCAGTCGAAACGATCGTCTCCATTCTTCGATACGGTAGACGTGTCCTCGAGCGAAAGCCTGGCTGTCGCGCCGCGATCGGCTTCGACATCATGCACCGAGTGTACAAAGGCGTTTTGTCTCAAGCAGGGCATTCCGTTTTGCAAGGATGCGACCGAGGACGATGTATTTACAATGTGTTTCCAGCGCGACAGCAACAAGGACAAGATTATCGTCTGGGTCTTCATTTTGGGGACCGTCGGACTGCTTGGTTGGGCTGGTTTCAAGCGCTTTACCCAGTGGCGAGAGCATCGTACGTTTGCTCATCAGAATATGGGATACGCTCCCGTTTCTCCCGGCCGGTAAGGAAAGACAATGCATATATTATTACACTATACGTTGAATGGCGTTCAAGGAGTTTCCGCACGAAGATATGTAAATCGAATTACAAGGTACTCATGAGTGTATATGGCTGTAGCGAATTGGCTTTCTGTCCAACGAATTACGCTCTCCATCTTCTAGATGGTTCAGATTTCTTGTATATCATAAGCGGAATCTATCCGCTGCTGGTCTCACTTTCAAGTGCCGTGACCTTTCATTTTTCAAATGACTCATGCAAACATTCTCGAAGTCAACTTTTTGTCTAGGCGGAGCTGCCATTTACTTGTCTGCGGGTGCGGACAGCCTCGGCGAGGTCTTCGAGGACAGTCACTGTGTCCTCCCAGTGGATGCAGGCATCTGTGATGCTAACGCCAGGCTTGAGAGCAGAGGGGCCCTCGGCCGGAACTTTTTGGTTGCCTTCGTTGATGTTGGACTCGATCATGACACCAATAATGGCCTTTTCACCCTCCCGCAGTTGGTCACCGACAACCTTGGCAACCTTGGGCTGGTTGTTGTGATTCTTTTGGGAGTTGCCTGTTGCGTAGCGCGTTAGTATTAGTCCATGAAGCAGATGCAGTATCTTGACCGGGACACATACCGTGTGAGCAGTCAATCATGATGGCCATCTTTTGCTTCTTCTCCTCCAGGGTCTTCTTGGCAGCCTGCACACTCTCCTTGTCAAAGTTAGGGCCATAGGTACCGCCACGCAGAATGACGAAGCCGTGCTCGTTGCCTTTTGTGCGAGTAATGGCGGCCAGGCCCTGCTTGGTGACACCCATAAAGTGGTGCTTGGCAGCGGCAGCACCAATGGCGTCAATGGCAACGCCGAGGTTGCCATCAGTGCCATTTTTGAAGCCGACGGGGAAGGACAGGCCAGAGGCCAGTTCGCGGTGAAGTTGGGACTCGGTGGTACGGGCACCAATTGCGCCGACAGAGATGCAGTCGGCAAGGAACTGGGGAGAGATGGTGTCGAGCATCTCACTGGCAATGGGCATGCCGTTATTGGTCAGATCGACAAAGAGCTGGCGAGAGACGCGAAGGCCCTTGTTAATCTCGAAGGAATTGTCAATGCTGGGATCATTGATCAGACCCTTCCAGCCAACGGTGGTTCTGGGCTTCTCTAGGTATGCGCGCATGACGATGCAGAGGTCGCCGGAGAGCTTATCGGCGAGGGCCTTGAGGCGAGCGGCATACTCGTGGGCCATTGGGGGGTCGTGGATAGAGCAGGGACCGACGACAACTAGCAGACGGTCGCTGCGACCTAGGACAATGTCGGCGGCGTCATTGCGGCCCTTGAGAACGGTCTTGGTGGCATTGTCGGTCAAAGGGATCTCGGTTGTGAGGAGGGCGGGAGGAATGAGGGGATCCTGTCCCAGAACTTTTGAACTTGTCAGTGAAAAGTAATTGCATAGTGATACACGAAATTGGTTGGGCGAAGAAAGGTGGCGGTCAGCTTGGGCGGAAAATATCGAGGGGTCGTACTGCCCCGCGCCGGACGCAAAGAAGGCTGTACTTGGCCGAGAAAAGCGATGCAAATTGTGAAAAAGACGACTCACTCCGGGTATCATCAGCAGCCATGCCGGAAAGACTTGTAGACGACATATTCTGAGACTTCTCGTGCTTGGAGGCGACTGGCAAGTCTATAGATATATGGTTGGGTAATTGGGTATCCGTAAATCGGTGAATGCAGATTTGGGGCAATTGCAGATGCTTCCGAGACAAATATGCATGCAGCAGAGCCCTTGGTCGACCAGGCTGCAGGAAAGATGTAGTGTAAGCTGAAAGAATTAGAGGTTGCAAGATGTACGGAGTGTCGTGAAGCAAATTAAGAAGAAGGGAATTATAAAGATGCAGGTCGTCTACGTGAGTCAGATCTGCGAGGTTCGGAAGTGGTACAAGTGCGCCTAATAACTGCTAATTTTTTGGGGATCTTGGTCCTTTTTTTTTTTTTTGGAAAAAAAAATGTTTTTTTAGCTCCAAAAGTTGTCGATGTCGCAAGGAAAGGCGTACCCCACCAGCCCGAGACAGCCACTAAAGAGCGCTGGAATAGCCTGGAAACATCACGAGCCACTCAAAGGGTCAGCGGAATCCCACTGAGGGCCACTGGGAGCCACCGAATCCAGAGTCGGAACGTTTGTTGTAGACGAGTAATGGAGCTTGCATCCCTGGAATGAGCGCATTCGTCCAGGTACCTACAAGTCAGTTTCTGGGCCCTCGAGTAAACAGTGCGGGATGCCCTTGGAGCGACAATGAGGTACAGGTGCATTATTCAGACGCGATGTGGTACATGGGCTGATGGGTGCGTGCAGCCGCTGGAACCTGTGGATGTAATACCTCGGAAGTAATAATACATCAGATGCGGGTACGCC
Organism: Beauveria medogensis; assembly: GCA_030778325.1. NCBI lineage: Eukaryota > Fungi > Ascomycota > Sordariomycetes > Hypocreales > Cordycipitaceae > Beauveria > Beauveria medogensis. The sequence continues at coordinate 38,643 of JAPFRM010000276.1, forward strand.
AGCGGCATTGGGAGAATAAATAATCGAGACGAATAAGGCAGGCTCCATCAGTGCATCCCAAAGTACGGATAACTAGCGTCCCAAAGCAATCTCACAAATGGGTTCCGTCGCAATGCTTACTTGAAATAACCCTGCCAACCTGCCCTGCCAAGTGCAGTTTCGCGGTTGACGGTTGGCAAGTTCACAGCATGTGGCGTTCTTCAGCACCGCGCACTATTGACCAGGATCTGTTGGGATTATATTCCTGTACCTATGGATGCTGATTATCAACGATGAGCATGCGATATGTAGCAGAAAGATGGAGAGTCATGCAGCCTGCTGTGCCGCCTACAATGTCGTCTCTCCGCCTCTGGGTAGCTAGTCAGCTGCAGAAAGTCCCAAGTATCGGTCAGAGCCTGGTCGGTCGTCATCTCTCAGCTGGATAGTTATTAGCAAGCATGGCAATGCACTGCCAAACGGCCATCTTGCAGATCGCAGCAACCTCCAGACGGAGCTCAGTGTGATGTGCGTTGCCAGCCACCAGCGAAGGATCTACCAACCAGTGCCATTGGTACTTCGAGAGACAATATGCGAGGGTCTGCAGCCATCATGGACTGCACATGAGCTGAGTTGGTTTTTCTACAGCCTGGTGTCGCTGCATGTCCCAGAATGGTTGGAACAGCCAACTACACTACTAGGCAAGTCGGGTGGCTAGTGGGTTTCGCCGGTCTGACAAGCTTGGACTGAACTGTACCCATAGATCATGTGTCATGGCCGGATGAACTCGAACTTGTTTGATAAATGCGTCGAGAAATTACGATGACAGATATTCATCTTTTGCACCATACCAAGCCTCCATCGCACAGCACTATCGCACCGAAACACGACAAAGTCGCGTTGATATACCCGTTCAGGGTAACAAGGAAAGGTTGAGCCCCAGCCACTCATCAAGCCACAACGCTTCTCCGCCTCTGGCACCTTGAGAGGGTGCGCCTCAGACAAACATATTCACAACGCGACTCTTGAGGGTGATTTTTTACTAGCAAAAAAAAACCTCACCCCAGATTCTCTCTGAATTTATATCCCTCACGTACTTTTAGTCACTCTGCTTCGAGGTTGCCGTTGTGATTACTAGCCAATGCCTTAGGGTCCTCTCTCCGTCATTGCCACCTAGTCGCAGTGGTTGGTCCCTTACCAACCATCGCCTTCTCACTCTCCGCCTGCCTCTCCCGCCTCCTCCCCCCCGCTCCTTAACGGCCTGCTCTCCTCGATTTCAGGCTCTAGGCTTTGATCCTCCACCAAACGTTCTGCTCACATCACACCATAAGTCATCTCTTCCGAATTTTTCGTTTTTTTTCCCACTCCCTTCTGTCCAGCCGACCCAAGATACCCCAAGAACGCTCGCTCAGCAAAAGCAATTCCACCCCCTCCCGCTGCAACAAATACGAGCTACCGACGTCGCTTCACCGTTGTGCCGCAGCAGCACTCTAGACACAGCCACCTGCCCACACGCGTCCTGCACTTCCTGCACTTTCTGCACGCGGCTGCATAAATACTACGCTGGCCTAGACTCGCCGTACAAGACGAACCACTTGTCGCCGCAGTTCGTCTCGCCCGGCCGCGTGCGACCGGCATCTCAGCCAACATGTTTGCTACTCAGCAGCATACCGACATGATGGAAACTGGCCGGAAGAGGCACCGTGACGAGGCTGATTTGGCCAATGGGTCTGCTGGATTTTCCGAACACCGCGCTGTAAGCCAACGACGACGCGCCTTGTTGCAAACGTCCCAGACTCGTCATGCTGACAACATCTCTAGAAACGTGTTCAATGCCTTCCTGTTCGCACCTCACCAATGTCAATGACGATGCAGCAGAACATGTCTTCTCCCACAATGATGACTTCAAGCATGGGTGAGACAGACTTTGCTACAGCTTCCGACTATACAATTTTGCAAAATTCAAGTTCACACGACCAGCAAATGGCCACGATGGAATCTGTCGAGATGCAGTCTGCAATACCAAGCTATCTGCAGCCCGACGCCATAACTGGCCGTATCCCTACGCCGATTCAACCTAGCTTTGTCGACCAGCTTCGAGGCCAGCAGTGGGCCAATTCAACCGCTGCCGCTGGACGCCGAGGCATCGCCAACATGGGCCACCACCAAGTCGGACTTGCGGATCAACCCTGCGCACAATGCGACGCACCGCAGGACCGAAATTGGCAGATGCAGAATAATAGGAGGCTGCCTTCTCCAATCTCGGAATCAGAAGATTGCATGGCGCACTCTCCCGGACACTTGGCCGCGCTCCAGGCAATGGAACACCCAAACGCCATGATGGACGTCGAGATCCAGCGACCGACCGCGTCCGACGACGGAGAAGGTGATCCGGACTCGCCAACCTCTCACCGAAAGGGTCATACTCGGAGCCGACACACTGTGAATACATGGACATGGCAGCCAGGCATGAAGCGCAGCTTCAGTATAGGATACAGGTCCGACTGCGACAAATGCCGAGATAAGGTGCCTGGTCACTTTAATCACATCATTATCTCATAGAAAGGGAAAAGCTTCATCGCAGATCCTCATACAGAACAGCAAGTATGGGATAGTGCGGTGAGACCATTATCGTGGTCGCAGAAGCGACAAAAGCTTCGCTGCTTTGCGAAGCAGTTACCGATCGTCATCTGAGGACTGGTCAACCACCAACCAGCGGAGAGAGCTCTCCAACGGCCGCCCCCGAAGCCCGCAGGGCCCTTGATTGACACGACTCGAGCGATTCCTCCCTGAATATTCATCTCTTTCCCCTGTTTGACTCGCAAACAGTCTAAACCTCCTCCGTTTGAGGAGCTGTACACTTAAACTTTGCCCACGAGACGCATTCACGATGTTACTTGAGTGGGATGCGGCTGATTTTTTCTAATTGCATTTTTACGGATTGAAGCGTTTTGTTATATTTTCTCATCAGTCGATGATCTCTCAGCGAAAACATTTTCTTGTTGTATTGGGTTACTGCACTATTCGTCACCATCATTAGATTCTCGAGATCGCAGTGTCGACTCGCAGCGTTGTTTAGAAGGGCCTTCTGACTACAGTCAATCTGGGCCCATTAGCAGAGCGTTCTGCATAAACTTATTACAGTAATTCACTATTTACGTGCTCACAATTTTGCTGTTGTGCATTTTGTTTGATTGTGCAGATGTGAGGATGAGAGATTCATCTATCGTACATACAAAAAAGGACTCCATGACGCCGTCTAATGCTCGACCCATCTACAGTCTATGTTACAATTTGACAAGCCTTCCTTCTCATCACGTACATATATATCCGCCTCTCGACTTCGATCCCAAGTATACAATGAAGCTGATGCTGTTAATTTTTGGCGCCGTCATAGACTCAAAGCCCAGTTACCAAGGCCACCATCCTTTTTTGGTAGAAACCTGCTCGCCGGAAGCACCCGCGAGACCAAGCTGATCCAGGCTGCCTCCCTTGCGCTGGTTCTCCAGCTCCCTCTTCCATGCGCTGTTGGTCGTGGAGTCGACAGCCTCTACTTGCTGGGCCGCAGCTTGAACAGACTCAGTAGCGGGCGACTCCTCCTTGCCACCGCCACCGCTGCCAAACACGCCGGAGAGCACGCCAAACACGCCCTTTCCGGCAGCAGGCTCCTTGCTGCCGCTGCCGCCGTCGCCCTGCAGCGTAGGCTTGAGGTGCTCCTCGAAATGCGTGCGGTGCTCGGGGGGTGCGATGAGGGGCGGCAGGCGGATGCCCTTTTCCTCGGCCTCGCGGTTGGCCGCCTCGACGAGCGCAATCTGGTCCTCGGACGCCGTGCCCTTGAGGTACGCCAGGCGCGCGGTGGCGAGCTCGTCCGACTCGAGCTTCTTCTGGGCTTCGGCCCACTCGGCGCGGCGGGCGCGATTATATCGCAGCATATCCCATACCGAGTATATGCTGACAACGCCGGCAACAGCTACGACCGCCACCCATTAGTTTCCTGACTATTTGCCACCGAGGCGAACACTGGTTGGATGGAAAGAGGCCTCGGGAAGGACGGAAAAAAAAAAAAGCTTACCAGTAAAGACGACAATGCCGCCTATGGTCCAGCGGTGAGCCACGTCGAGAAGTCGTCGGGAGGCGTCGACGATGCGATCCGTCTGGCTGATCTGGGCCTTTTGCGCGGCGAGGTGCGCGAGGCGCAGTCGCTTGACGCGCTGCTCGGGCGTCTCGCCGGGAACTCTCGAAGGTCTGGGCGTCGCGGCACTGACGGAGGGAGATACTGGCGCGGCCGTCTTTGATGTGGCGTGCGGAATCGTCGAAGTGAATCTCGTAGCATCCTTAACGGTGCGCGGGCCGATCCTTGACGCCATCCCTTCCGTCGGATTCGTGTGATGGGGAGACTGACAATAAAGGGAAGAAATGAACTGTTGCGTCTGCTGAATTGCAAAGTACTGTTTTTGGTTCAGACGACAAGGCGGATTGGTAGTACAGAAATGACGAGAGACGAGCTGTCCAAAGGTTTTCCGCCGCGAAAATGGGGCGGGTTCAAAGGAGTTCTAGCATGTCATGAGATTTTTTGGGAGTCCCGGTTTGGCGTGGAATTCGCGTGCTATGATTGGTACGGAGAAATCCCGGCGAACAGGAGCTATACGCTGCAATTTACGGCTTGGATCATCTGTGAGAATACGTTTGAAGGCAGGAGAAATGATTTCTGGAGGTTCAGGAGCAGTGCATTTTCCTGCTCCGCAACCCATCTGAAACTGATGAAAATGGAAGACAGGTGGTACTGGCAGGCTAATAGTAGCGATGGACTGAGCAAACGCCGATCCGGGAGGGAGGAGTGACCAGAGGCCAGACATGAAGAGCGATGCTGCTATGGATCAATTGAAGGTGACACGTTGTTTAGGGGAACAGGGACAATGTTTGTTGACGCAGCTTGAAGATCTAGCGCGGGCGACGTGGGTGAAGCTCTGCGTGAGCATCTTGCTTCCAGGTAAGCAGACAGTCTGGCAGCAGCAGAGCATCTTGAAAGGCGTTGCACAAACGCGACTGGTGAGATACAATGTGTACACAGTACATGCACTTCGCAAGTTGCAAAGATGAGATGAGCCGCGCATTCAAGCTAGAGCTCTTCAAATATACCGTCGGAGCTACACATCTCATCTACCATAGCTAGAAGTCTTCTTCATGGCGTCGCATATAGCGTCGCTCACAATGAAAACGGGATGAAATCAAAAATTACGCCCCCTATGGCCCCGAAGGACAATAGAGCGTGGAGCGACACCGCGCTGTGCAATGCAGGCCTTCCACACTGAAGCCCCCAAATCTTGAGCTGGGAACTTCGGAACAAGGTAAGTATGAAGAAGAAAGGAAGAAAGGAAACAGAAAAACGAGGCGGCGCGCGAAGGCTTTATAGCTTTCCTTTGCCAGCTGTCAGAGGGCTTCCTGTCTGGCTGCCTTTGAATCCAGGCATGAAAGGCAAACGGAGCCAACAAAATCCACCCTACGCCAAACCAAAACAGGCTGTCATGGCCCGTTCTCTCGTTTGCAAGTTGCAGTGTCTAACATTTCATTTTACTGGTCCGCCAGCGGCCAACGCACACGTGACCTGCCCACACAAGTTTTTCCCTTCGCTTGTTTCGCCCAGCGGAAAGGGCATACCCCACAAGGTACGTAGCGTTTCGTAGGGCACGAAAACCCTTCTAAGAAATTGTCAAGCCTCCGACTCCTCTGATCATTCCACGCCTCTCGAACAATCGACAATCCGGATCTTTTGATCGCAAGCAGACAAAATGGTACGAATCCTGCAATTGCGCAAAACACGCTGTCACACAAAGAAATACTCAATTACTGACCTGGGACTTTTTTTTTCGAATAGGCGATCAAGCACAACCAGAAGATCGTTAAGAACCGTGAGCATATATCTCCCAAAAGCCGTCGCACCGAAAGCGAATAGCAGCGCCACGACGACCGACGAAACGCATGACGGAGGAATCGACAACTGACTGAGGATTTTGAACAGATTTCCACAAGGACTGGCAGCGTCGCGTACGCACGCACTTTGACCAGGTATGCGAATTTACCTCCCGACCTAAACCAAGCGCAGACAGTCTTCGGCGAATACAAAGAATTGAGAAAATATGGTTATTGACAAGATTGGAACCTCTAGGCTGGCAAGAAGGCTTCCCGCCGCACTGCCCGTCAGGCCAAGGCCGCTGCTCTGGCTCCCCGCCCCGTCGACAAGCTCCGTCCCATTGTCCGATGCCCTACCATCAAGTACAACCGCAAGGTCCGCACCGGCCGCGGTTTCACTCTGACTGAGCTCAAGGTACGAAACACACCAGCAAGCCCGCGAATCGCCATCCGTTCTCTCGCGCAACCCCAATCGACGAAAGATTTCGAGTGCTGGCAAGAAACCGCCCGCCATCCGATGGATGACATTTTGGAACTCGAGCGGGATCACGTTGGACGACGATACATCTTCGCGGAATCATTTTGGCTGGAATTTCAGGCAACTAACAAACTTCACAGGAGGCTGGTATTGCCCGTCCCCTCGCTCCCACCATCGGTATCGCCGTCGACTTCCGCCGCCAGAACCTCTCCGAGGAGTCCCTGGCCCTCAACGTCGCCCGCCTGAAGGCCTACAAGGAGCGTCTTATCCTGCTGCCCCGCAAGTCCAACGCCCCCAAGAAGGGCGACACCAAGACGGACCTCTCCAAGGTCAACACGGCCGCCACCGTCGCCTCGGTCCTGCCCGTCACCGCCACCGACCTCGGCGTCAAGGAGATCAAGAAGGGCGACATGCCCGCCCCCGTCAAGGGCGGCGCCTACGTGGCCCTCCGCCAAGCCCGCTCCGAGAAGCGCTACCAGGGTGCCCGCGAGAAGCGTGCAAAGGACAAGGCCGAGGCAGACGGTGCGAAGAAATAGAGGAGAGAGCGGATGCAACACAAAAAATGGGATACTGGTGTTTTATGAGGGTTTTTGTGCTCTTTGCGTATCGTACGGGATGGGCATGGGCCGGCTGCTGCAAAGGCTACTACGATGTAGTGCTTGGCCTGGTTCATAGTCCAGGGTAAAGAATTATTTGCATGATCATTGGCTCTCCCTTTTGTATTCGACGCTAAATGAATCAAAATATTTATGTGACTCTGATTTGACGATGTGGTTCATGTGACTTGGCCTGACTCCTTGCAGCTCTCGAACCCTTGAGATAACAATACTGTAACTTGTCTAGATTGGATTATGCTGTACTAGATTCTTTGTTTCTATGCGCCACCACCAGCTCAGTGCCGTCTTTCAGCAAACCCTCCAAGAATGCACGGCTCAAAGGCTTGAACTCGTCGCTCCAGTTCCTCAGCAGCTCAGTGCACATGACGAGCGCATTCTCCCTCTCGACGGCGGCAATGCGCTCCTTTTGCTTCGGATCCGCCTGCTGCGGCTGCAAGCCCAGCCCCTCGGCGGCCGACAGCGCAGTCGTGCTCTCGTCCTTGTCTCCGTCGACCACATCCGTCACCCGCCCGTTCTTTTTCTCGCCGGTGATGGTCTCGGTCAGCTGTGCCGAGACAGCCTCCTGCTGGAGCACGGCGGCAATGACGCGTGAGCCGTCGGTAGAGCGCGACATGAGCGCCAACACGAACCAGGCCTCGGAGCGCAGGCTATGCCACTTTTCCTGTGTGACGAGAAAAGCGAGCGGCTTGCCGACGTCGTGGCGTGTGTAAAACCCGGCGCGGCTCTCGCTGTCGGACGCTCCACGCCCCGGGAGCAGCTCCGCGGCGGCGTCGGAGTGCAGGACGCGGCAGATGGCGGCGACGGACCGAGCAGCCTCAACCTTGGTGGGCTCCGTGTCGGTGCGGTCAAAGAGCGAAATCAGACTCTCCACGCTGCCTCCCGTCCCCGCGGCGTCGGACTCGCCTTCTGCAGCTTCCTGGCCGCTGTCTTTGCAAAATTGCGCCACGTTGTCCGGGCAGCCAGCTAGCAGTAGCCTAGTCAGCGACACGGCGCCGTACTGTAATTGCGGCTGCGCGTCCAGGCCGTAGATGCGCGGCACGCAGCCGGGCGCTAGCAGCAGCCGCAGGGCGGGCTTGTTGTGCAATGGGATAGCCAGGTTCTTGAGGAATGCGAGCGACGCGTGTAGCAGCTGCGTGTCCTTGACGTCCGGATCGGCGAGCACCTTGGCGAGCGCCGTCTGAGGCGCGTGCTGCTCGACCAGCGCCGTCGCCGCACCGTCCGACCGCGCCAAGTTGCCGAGCGCGAGGCATGCGGCCGCCTGCAGCGACGAGTCGCCGCTCTGCAGCCACGCGAACACGGTCTGCACGGCCGCCGATGTCGACGGGTATGCCGCCGGAAAGGCGCCATGCGAAGTGAGCTCGGCCAGCGTGCTGAGCATGGAGAGGCGGAGCTGCTTGAGCGCAGCGGCCACGTCGGGGTCGTTGACGCGGGAAATGTCCAGGCCGACGTGGGCGTGGTAGAAAGCGTGTAGCAAAAGACCGAATTGGTCTTGAGAAATGGCGAGCTCCTGGAAGCGCTCGGCGGCGAGGTAGACGAGGGCGACAGTGCCGAGCGCGGCAAACTCCTCGACGTCGTCCTTGCAAGGGGTGCTGGTGGCGACGGAGAGGAGCACAGAAACGGTGTCCTCGGCGGCGGTAGCGATTTCGGAGTCTCTGTTGACAATGAGGGCGAGTATGCGGCAAAAGTAGAGGATCACACCGGCAAATTGCGGCATATTTGGCGAGGACAGGAGCTTCATCATGGCTGAGCTGATCTCAAGCTCCGACGCAAGAATCTGGGCAGGATCTGTATCGAGCCTCCATTAGTACCGCATTTCTCACGAGATCAGTTGACTGCTATATATCTTGAGGTGGGCACACACCGTAGTCGACCATGACATTGTATAGCACCGGAATAGTGAATTGAACGACACTCTCGTCACTGAGTTGTCGAATAACCGCCTCCAAACGTCTATCCTCTACCGCGAGAGCTCGATTCTTGTTTGTATCTGCGCATGCGTTTCCCACAATTCGCAGAGCGTGAATTTTGAGCTTGTTGGTAATGTCTTCCTTGGCAAGCTCTTCGAGGAAAAAGGTCAAGATGCCAGAGTCACCATACGGCAAGCGCCAAGCCCCTGCCTATGATGTTAGCCTCGGAACTCTCTTGTTTTCGGGCCTTCGAGAGGCAGGTGACTCACCGTCGCGGCTACCATCACCCAGCTTCTCGGCCACTACTTCGAGCTGTGCCTGGTCCGAGGCGCGCAGCTTCTTGCAAGTCTCAAGCACATCAGCCAACAGGTCAGTTCGTCGCTGAAATGCATATTCCGGTTCAATAGTCTCATCGTAATCTTCGGCAGACTCCCCGCGGCCCTCGCGCTGGAGCAAGTCTGCGATCTCTTGCGGCGTCATGTTTTGCTGGCTTAGGAAAGCCCCTCCTCGCACGGGAGCTAATAAGATGAAGGTGAGAGAGTGAGCTTGCCTGGGGTGAGCCGAACTGCAAAGAACTGAAAGGAGATTAGTGAGGGAGATGAAAAACTGTGAAGCGGGATCGTCTGACCTGTCAATACGAATATGGGCGTGTGGTCGTGTCGATATTTCACAATTATTATGTTAAACTGAGATTTGGCGATGAGCCGCTCACAGGCTCACAGGCTCACAGGCTCACAGGCTCACAGGCGACCAAGGCCCGTAGGAGCAGCCCGCTGCGGCAGCAAATGTGCTACAGGAACGCCAAACTGAACTTGGTGAAGATGGAGGTATTGCCCTGGTTAGAGTAGAATTACGACTCAAAAGACATGAAGTGAATTGGAACCTATTTACAATCGCATTGGAATGAAATACATAATTTTCCTCTCTAGAAAGGTATATATTCTTGACATATGACATCTAATGATCTTCCCTTTGTGATGAGAATGTTCGGTCCTGACTAATCAGGCCTCTGCATGTCACGCAGGCATCTTTTCTAGCGGCTGGTCGGCGCTGCACCGGCGACCGTCAAGGAAAATCTAGCGCCTCCGAAATCTCGCGACTTCCCTCTCCTTTGCGTCTCTCGACTCCAAGGTCATCACTCAACCGCCCCCAGCTGACGACGCAGAAGCATCTTGCTGTCTTGCGGGAGAGAGCTTTTTAATTTGCCCTCTCTCATTGTACTCTTTCAGACACAACTTTGCAGGCAGCGATTCAATTCGTCTGATCCAGAAATGGTACGGAAGCAGCCCTGGGCCCCCCTCTGCAGGGTCTAGCCAAAAGCTTTGCGCCTGCGCACAGCTTGCTCGGCCTCGCCTGATGACGGCCTGCCATCTTTCGCTTTGTCCCGAGACACATCCAGCTAACCGGTTCTCTTTTTCCTTTTTTTGCAGGCGCACCGCTTCGTCTTGACAGCCTTTGTCACGGGCTCGCGCATCCTCGGCCGCTCCTTCATGGCGGCATACAAGCAGGCCCAGGCTGCGTCGGCCTTCCAGCGTGCACAGGCCAAGTCTGGTGGCAGCGCTTCGGCGGGTGCCTCGCTATCGGGCGGCATGACGCTCGACGAGGCCTGCAAGGTGCTCAACGTCAAGCCGCCCGCCGGCGGCCACGCCAACGTCGAGGAGGTGCTCGAGCGCTACAAGCGTCTGTTTGACGCCAACGAGCCGCAAAAGGGGGGCAGCTTCTACCTGCAGAGCAAGATTGTCCGCGCCAAAGAACGCTTCGAGCGCGAGCTCGGCCCCATGAAGGAAAAGATTGAGCAAGAGGCCGAGGCCAAGGAGGGCTGGAAGCCCAAGGTCTACAAAGACCGGTAGATGGGACCCTGCGGTGGGATCGAACAAATCGCAAACGATGCGCGCGCGCGACCGACCGAACGGTTCATAACCCGACTTCCTGAGGACAATCTGCTCGAACCGGCAATGAGATGCGCAGAATTACAACCTGGCAACTCCGAAATATGTGGCTGCGGAAAGGAAGACGTGAAGGAGAGATTCCCTTTGTATACATGTACATCTTCACTCGACTACGGCATGGCACGGCGTTTTATGGGCGGAAAATACACTACAATCTAGAGAAACAAGACTCCGCGACGAGGCTCAAGACATCCTTTAGCTCTGAAGCAACGACTGGTACATCTGTGCGGAATCTTGCCACGGAAGTGTGCTAGATTTTGACCAGAGTCCCACCTGTATTATTTTTGTCTACAATATACTATTTACATCCTCACACCGTGCTGCCAATCTTCGGCAACGTCTTACTCTTTCCTTCGTACCAGACCCTTCCAGTAGTCAAAACTGTTTTCGTCGCTTTGCAGCGACCACATGCGCCCCGTCGCCCGGCCATCACTGTCCGTCTCCTCCACGCGAAGCATGCCCCAGTCCCGCGTGATACCCACGACCCTCGCCCTGGCGCCAGCCTCGGCCTCGAGCGTAATGTCCTGGCCCGTGTGCAGCCAGTGGCGATAGTACCGCGACTCGAGGTTGGCAGAGAAGCCCTCGCGGCGGAACTGGGCGTACGCGGCTTCGAGGCGCGTGAGGATGCGCGCGAGCAGCGTCTCAAGGCGCAACGGCGCAGCGCCCTCGCCGAGCATGTCCGAGATGGACGTCGTGGGGCGCGGGTTCACGGCGTTGATGCCGATGCCCAGGATGATCTGGTAGCTGCCGTCGTAGTAGCCGCACTGGGAGAGGATGCCCCCGATTTTGACATAGGATTTCTCCGACGCCGGCTTGCTTGGGTCCAGCGCATCTGAAAAGAGAAGGGTTAGAATGAAGAACGTCGGAGAGTAATGTAGGACAGGTCTATAAGAAACTTACAAATGTCGTTGGGCCATTTGAGCTTGACTTGGAGGTTCTCGTAGCCGCGGCCGTAGGATTGAATCGCTTCAACAACGGCAATGGCGGCAATGTACTGAATGAAAACGACGGGTCGAAACGCGGCGAGATTGGCGGGATGGTTGATAATGACGGAGAAGAGAAGGGAGCCGGGCGGCGCAACCCAGACGTTGGATCCGCGGCCGCGGCCGGCGAGTTGTGTGGAGGCGGTAAACGTAAAGCCAGAAGGCAGCTTTGCAATCAGTTTGGGATTTCTACCGAGGCATGACTGTTAGAATTCTTTTCCCCTTGAAAACATGGGTGGCCACTGCGTACTTTTCGAGGAGAACATTTGTGCTCGTGACGACATCACCGTAAAGAAGCACGTTGCCCCATTCTCTGGCATCGCTCTCGATGCCCTGAAACTGCTGCAGGCTCGAAAAGAAGAGTCGGTGGTTGAAGCGCGGCGTGAGCTTCTCGTCCGGTAGCTGCTGCTCGTGCGCCACAATGTCCTTGGTCACGGCCCTGTAGTCGGGCACGCCGTGCGCATCGAGAGCCGGCGCGGCGGCGGCACGCGCCTCGGGCAGTGCCTCGTTTAGATCTTGGAGGTTCCAGGCCGCGTCGGCCTTGCTACGGATGCGGAATGTGTCGGCCTCGCCCTTGATGAGGTCTTGCCCGTGTTCCCTGTCAATGACGTCCCGCCAGGTGTAGAGGAGTTCGCTGACCGTGGCGGCGTCCGCGGCGGACAGGTGGAGGCTGGTGAGCACCGGCGGCGCAGCGCCGCCCTGACTGTCAACCTCGAGACCGAGACGCGCGATTAAAAGGCCCAGAAAGCCGGCGCGCGTGCGTTCGTCACGCGCGAGACTGGCTATGAGCTCATCGTAGCCGGGTATGTCAGGCTGGCGGTGCAGGTTCTCGGCGGCGAATCTGTGTTTTCATCGTGTCAGTGTGGCGCGCCCAAGTACACTTTTTTCCGTCTCGCACGACCTAGATTCGAGCTTACTCTGGATGTGTGCCGCAGAGAATGACCCTGCCGTCGCCGACGCTGCATTGTACAATTGCGGCCTTGCCGCCCTCGACATCCAGCTCATCGCAGTACTCTGCCAGCACCTCTACCTTTTTCCCTTTCCACTCCTTCGCGTCCACATAGACGCCGCCTCCGTTGTAGTAGCACGCCATTTCCGCCGGCAGCGTATCCTGTACAAGGTCGCTCGCGAGGCGTAGACGGGCCGCGCGCGCCCCTCTTTCGCTCGCGTACTCGAAGCCTCGAAAGGCGCCGCCGCGGCACGTCCCCGGGAAGAAGGCGAGCTCGCGGGGGCCAATGACCTCGAGCGGGGCGTTGCCGACCTCAAACTCGCAGCGGCGCGCCCCGTAGTAGCCGCCGGCGCAGAGACCGAGGTAGGCGCCGCCGCGGCGGACAAAGTCGGCGATGCGCCGGTTGCCCTCGCCGTTGAGCACGCGGCAGTAGCCGAGGTCGCCGCCGCCGGGGATGACGAGCAGTGCGCACGTCGACGGCCAGGGTTCATTAAGGAGCACGGTCTCGCCGATGGGGATGACGGCGTAGTTGGGCGAGAGCAGCCGCCGCAGCGAGTACATGGCATGGCGGACCGACTCGCCGGTCGTGCCAGTGCCTGGGTGGGAAGAGAAGGCTTCAAGTCAGCGCCACTGAGCGAATTTGAGCAGATTCAGGGGGAAAGGCCCAAGTAAAATTACCTGTGTAGACGAGAACATTGAGCCGTTGTGGCGCCATGTTTGTGAATCCGAAAAAGTGGCCTGGTTAAGACGGATCGCGAACCGTTGCAGACAAGTCTGGAGAATTTCCACCTTGCAACCTCTTGCCCAAGGGAAAAGAACACCGGCCCCGAAACAGCAAGGATGGGATCGTCGCAGTCGGCACAGCCGGAGAACCAAAAAGCGGAGGAGGACAAGGTGCAGCAGCCCGACGCGACAACGCAGACAGATGACGACGATGAGCCGGATGAGTGGTGAGTGTTACTGGCGAGATGTTGGGAAAGTGGGCAAAAGTTGCTGGGTTGGCGATGGAACGGTTGAGTCGATCCGATGCTAACCTTGAAATGCCACTGGACAACAGGGACAAGAGGATTTTCAGCACAGGCTGCTCTGGTGAGTTGCTATGGACCTTTTGGATTTTACAACGTTTTTTTTTTCCTTTTCTTGCCTTCACAAGTGGTGTTTGGTCTGGTTATAAACCCGTCATTGTCAGGCTGCATCATCTACTCCCGTGGGCCTCTGTAAGCTGACTTTATGGGTGCTACAGAGGAAAATGCCAAGATGACGGACTGCTACTTTGAGAAGAAGGACTGGAGAGCATGTACTTCCGAGGTAAGTCTACATGAAAATCCCGGCATTATCTGATTTTGCTCTACTTTTCTATTCATTTCTGGCAATCGGTAAACCTCCCACGACGCAGTGCTAAACATCACCAGATGCAGCAATTCAAAGAGTGTTGGAAGCGCCACGGAAACGAAGAGCGAACATCCACCAAGGACGTCTAAAAGATTCGTCATTGTTACGGCCATTCATCTGCATACTATTTCATCGAACATCTCTGTATTTATAGAAATACCCCAATTCACCATGAAATTCTAGACTACAACGCAGAATTGTGGGGCACCAGCACTGCAAGCTTGAGCCCGGAAAAAGTTGTCGTGCATCCTTCTCTCTCCTATCCATCTCTGCATCGCACAAACCGCCCTTTGACGCCCAATTCAGCCGTCGAGTCCTCTATTATTGTCTCCCATATAATATGAACGCTTCTCGAAGGGTCCTCTCGCAGGGCCAGCGGCAATTGCGCTGTCAAAGCCGCCTCGGCACTCGCCACCTCAACGCACGATTCTCGTCAACCTCCACAAGCTCTGCACCAGCAGCTTCCCCTCCCTCCTCCTCCTCCTCCTCTTCCAAGTCGGAACCCGACGCCGCTTCTGCCGTCGCCAAGCCCAAATATGCGCCGTCGCCCAGACCTGCCGCCAAGCCCTTTTTCAAGCCTTATTCCACCTCGTCGAGTACTACCACCAGCAAGGCTTCGCCGTCTTCCGCCGCCACCGCCGCCATTCCCAGCGACCTGTTCTACCAGCCGGCGACGATTGCGCACGCCGAAAATGCGACCGGCGTCGCTGACGCCACGACGGACATCCCCGTGGTGGACTGGTCCGCAAGCTTTCACGGCATCGCGAGCCGGCCCGTGACGGCGAGGCAGTTTGCCGCGCTCATGAAGCCGCTCGACGTCGACGACATCGAGGTCAAGCCCGACGGCATCATCTACCTCCCCGAGATTCGCTACCGGCGGCGCCTCAACGAGGCCTTTGGGCCGATGGGCTGGGGCCTGATCCCCAAGGGCGACGCTGTCGTCGGCAACTCGGTCGTCACGCGCGAGTACGCTCTGATTGTAGACGGAAGGTAAGGCACACGAAATACCCCCC
>JAPFRM010000277.1:0-29874 GCA_030778325.1 Beauveria medogensis
GCCAAGTACTCTGCTCAAGATGCCGGCTGAGGCCATCAGGTGGACAAGGGCTCCTCATTCTGTGCCTCCGCTACCCTCATGTGAGGCTTCAGGCATGCACATTCGCTCCGTGCTGTGCAAAATGTGTCTCCGACTCACTGACAGCTACTGACGGTCAGTGCCAGACTTCGGTGCCACTGTGTAGGGTTTCAGGGTTAATTGTCGGGCGTACCACAAGAGTTGTACTCAGATGCGACGCTGTAGTCGAAATCTAAGACCAGAACAATCGTGGCTGTCTTATGAAATACATTGAAAAGTCTTGTTGTGTCCATTTTTAGGAACTGTAGATCACGAAGCGAGTCAGGCTGACAACTAACGCGTACCGCGCAGGATGGTATCGTACTCCGGGCTCCGTAAAGATACTGTAATAATAAAGGATTGTAGCGGAGAGGGGTCCGCGAAGCTCCCGTTCACTACTCCGTACAGACGCCGTTGCCTGATTCGTCTGGATCAATGGAGACGAGAGCGGACTTCGAGTCCTGCCAGAAAGCTGCACTACCCATGCCTCGATTCCCTGGTCTTTGTGTCACTGCAATTGTACTGCCACATGAATGAGCCAAAGGTCAACATGAATGAGGACGAGAACAAACAAAAGACGCCTCTTTTAGATTCTGCGTATGTGTGAGTGCGGCGGGGACTTCTATGAAGGTGTTAGTGTAGGTGTGTGTGTGTGTGTGTGTGTGCCTCTCTCTCTGTGTGTGTGTGTGTGTGTGTGTGTGTGTGTGTGTGTGTGTGTGTGTGGTGCGGTGCGGTGCGAGGGATGGGCTCGGCGCTTTCAAAGTTCGGTGCTGTCTCAGGCCACCTTGATATTATATCCACCAGCTCGGGGGCCAAGAGCCAAACTGCAGCCCTGGCCCTCACCGAGATTGCCATTGAGGACATGCCCGTCATCAGCGGATAAAAACAACAACAGCCCCCTCACTTGCCTTCCTCCTATCCCAAGACGAACCACGACGACCCACTGGGCCGCAGATCTGGCCGCCTGCTCGTCCATCCGCGTTGCGGTATGGTCAAGTTGGGCGGCGCTGCCGTGCAAGATTTGAGGATGCTAGCAAGAGGGGAGGGGTAGGAGCGCCACTAGCAAGCCCTGGCAATAACACTGCTGCTTTGCTGAGCTGCATTGTGCATGCAATACTACTTGGCCAAGGTGGTGTGCATTCCGGATCTGTACAAAGGCGTACCCACGACCCGCTGCCACGTCTCTATATTCTCGTCAAGGGACACGCCCCCTTGGTGATTTGGACAAGGCGAGCATCTTCTGGGGGCGGGCTGGTGTGTCTGGTGTTTTTGACAATTATCCCGGTTTTTTGCTTGGGGCGCAACCTTGCATGGGTGTGCTGCCAAAGCATCGCCATGCATGCTGCTATGATGTCTACATGCAGGCGTAGCGTCCTAACTTATATAGATGAGTTAATCAAGCCATCTCGTCCGAATTGGGTGGCATTGGAGTCGAATCTTTCTCGCAGACACGCGAGTATTTTGCAACGACAAGAGGGGCGTCGGCCTCGTAGTGGATGTGTGCCCAAATCGCATCGCACCACACTCGGCGTTCAAAGCACAACGGGCCAAGCAGTCAACAAGACTTCTGCAGGGTCTTGGGCCAGAGACCTTGACACCAACTTGGTCAACACTATACACCCGCAGCATTGTCCAGGAACGTGTCGTGTAGGTGGCCGCATGTGCGTGCGTGTTGTTCTTCAGTGGGGGGAGGGGTGCACGCATCAGGGCAAGATGTTGACAGAAGAGAAAGTATGGGGCACAAAGTACGGATACCCAATGCAAGTATACAAGCCTCTTTGACTTTTTTTCCTTTTTCTTTTTTTGTAGGATCTATACCCAAATGATGACGATTGTTGGCCAGCAAAGGAAACCGTCATTGTTGGTCTCGGAAGTCCCACTGCGGGTTGGGCCTTAAGTCGATGCAAGCCAGGCGCGGACGAGTGAGGGCCTCCTGAAGCATCCGTTTGTCGATTATAAGTATAAGTCAGCTCGGGTACCCAAGCTTGTTTTGTTGTCTACTGGTCGTTCTATAACCTCGAGCTTGCTGCACTGCAACACTTTGTCCAGACTCGACTCGAGGGATTGTTTGGGCTGCCGCATCCAGTCGCACACAAGGTCACAGTCTGGTGATTTCTCTTTTTGCCATCAACCAGTGAGTATAGCGCCCTTTGTTTTCTCGTAAGACTTGTCTGGAGGCGGACCAGGGGAAAAAAAAGTGCTCGTTCGTTCCCAGGATCGCTGGGTGGGTTCGGTTGGTAAGTTGGCTGGCTGACATGCTTAGACCAGTCTCCGGCTTTTAGTCGTCGTCACCCTCCCCTCCTCCTGTACCTTTCTTGGCTTCGGTCTTGTTTCGCTGCGCTTTCGGCCGATACCTACCTGACCATGTGCTACTTTGAGACGACGCTCTGGAGCTGTGGCTACTGGCGTTGGGGCCACTTTCGCGAACAATGCCCCAAGGAGTACCGCATAGGCGAGACTTGCGGCCTCAAGCTAGTGTATGAAACAAAACGCGAACCAGACGTCTGCAAACTCTGCCACGACATAGAGAAGAAGCAGCGACGCTATGACAAGATGGCTCGCGACGTCGAGCGCTGGCAGCGCGAGGGCAACCGCAGGGCGACGATTGAGAGGACGTGTGGAGAAATGCGAGAGGTGGCGGATCAAATTCACAACATGAGGGCAGAGCATTATCACAGAGAATCTTCGCTTGGACAGGTACGCACCGAAAAAAACCCCTGCTGCACAAACGATCCCATACTGTGTGGCTGCATATTGGCACCTGCGCTGCGAGCAGGGTGGCTGACATAATTTCCCTCACAGTGACGAGATGTGCAACGACAAAATTCACAAATTGTGGTGACCCCTCACCAGCCGACCAAATTGATCGACCTAAAGAAATATGTGTGGCATAAGCGGGCAAGGCGGCCGAACGGAGCGCACTCTGCCGGCAGGTCAGATTTGTTGCGGGTTGTCGGCGAAATGGACCAGTCATCTGCCGGGACCGCGAAGCATTCTGTTAATTGGACATGAATTCAACGACGAGTCTTCTTTGTATTCCATGGCTATTTCATATTAGTAGCATGAGCATCAATCCCAGACTGCATAATTCCCACCTGGTCCGGAAAGTAGGGCTGTCCACCGCAGTGTCCCCAGTGTGTGTGCCGAAGCGAAGCGCTGTCAATCGCAAATCAGGAGATGGAGTGGCTGCATATGTGCAAAGGAGTGCTAAAAAGTTTCATCTGGGGCAAACAGATTGTCGACAAATTAGTTGCAGGCCCGCATATGCGAGTCGATCCGTCCGAAGAGTAGACAAACCGCGGCTACAAAGGTGCCGCTCGGGTATCAATTGAAAGCCAAATGTAGGACTTCTAGGGCTTAATAGCCCCAGCGGTATCTTGGTAACAGCCTCGAGCTTTCCAAGGCAGAGAGACCCCCTCCCAATGGTCTGATTTGCTCGCTTCTCCCTGCCTGGAAAGGTCCCTTCAAGGCAGTGCTCTGCTAGCAGCCGGGGATACGCATGTGCTGTGGTGCCCCGGCATTCGCCTATAGTGAATAGCCGGTGCACAAAAGTGCCCAGGCTCGCCGTGTGCGAAACTTTCTCGCCCATGAGTAATAGTCGCCGCGACAACTCGTCAAGTGAGCCCGGTGCGTCCGTCAGTCGCCCCCGTGATTTGACCACGACGCGCCCTGCGGCCCTACACGCCCATTCGCGTGGTGGAGAATGCTTTTACTGGCTTCCTCGAATAAATCTCGCCTGGCTGACAGTCGCATGAGCGCCCAAGATGGAGGCCACCATGCGTTGACGTGGTGGACAAGGGCGCCCCGCCGACGGGATGGCGTGGAACGGTGGAACGGGCGCCATGTGGGAGGAGTACACGCCAAGCACATGTCCCAGATGCGGAAGCGCTCCTCATCTCGGTCGCTGACCCAGAGATTGACTCTGTATGCGTCCCTCCCGACCCGACAGTCTGGTAGCAGGCTGACGCGCGATCCCGCCAACCTGGACCTGGGTGTTATGCTCTCCGAGGGATTGGTTGATGCGCGGGACGCTCCGTCCACCCTTGTCCGAACCATAGAGCGGCCCCATCCCACTTGTGCGACTAATGAGCGGTGCGAGCCGTCGCGGCTTGCTAAAGAACAGGGCTAGTGACTGGAGAATTGAGCCTATCCTGGTAGACTAACCGTCTCCGCTGGCGTTGTTGCGCACGTGTCCGGCAGTTGTATGTAGCAAATGATGTTGCGGTGAGAAAATGCCGGATCTTCTATTTAAACTTTGGTACTTGCGTTCGTTTAACGCATCGTCCTGACAATGCCAAGTGTTGCAGCCCTGAGTGTATGTGTTTATCTTGATCGTGTCCAACCTTTCATTGTGAGAGTCGGGTTTGATATCATTTTATTTATTGATGAACTATGATTTTGGAACTCAGCGTCCCTATATGGTTTCTTTTGTTCTTCCAGAAGCGGAACAGAACGCTTCAACAGGGCCGGCTGGCAAAGTGAGAGCCTGCCTACTACAAACAGGGCGTTGACCACATCATTTATGGCTGCTGATTAGCGCCCCGTTGGCTGACTTGCTGTGTATCGAGCCAGTGTTGGTTCGTGTGTTGTACAATGAAGAGAAAAAAGCGGAAAGTCGTTCCGTTGCGCCAGCGCCATGCTTTACATGGCGGAAGGTATAAAATATTGTACATAGAATGTATGATCGCAAATGCGCAGCGGTCGCTTCTTAATCCATCGCCGCTGCTGCATCCGCAAAAGTTCCGACGAGCGCACCCTCGTCGTGGTCTAATGTCT
Organism: Beauveria medogensis; assembly: GCA_030778325.1. Classification (NCBI taxonomy): domain Eukaryota; kingdom Fungi; phylum Ascomycota; class Sordariomycetes; order Hypocreales; family Cordycipitaceae; genus Beauveria; species Beauveria medogensis. The sequence continues at coordinate 4,834 of JAPFRM010000277.1, forward strand.
TGAGGCTCATGGGGCGTTCGTGTTGCGAGTCGTCTTCTGTGAACCAGTCGATTTTGATGCCAGCGGGTTGCTCGACCTCTTCTGATGACAGTTTCGATACAAGGTGCTGATAGCGCGCAACTCGGCCGCCTTGTCCAGCGTAACCGAATCCGGCAGCCGATCCTGCGTTGGGCTGATGTGGCGCAATCTCGAAGATGTCAACCATGTTGCTATGCGCCGAGTAGTTAGCTATTGGCGCCAACTAGAAACAGGCAACTAGTGCTATCGCATCTCTGGCCATCCCCGGAATCATGTGTCGGGCCGGGATGTGTGCGCCGCGTATCCGTACCTTGATGTCTTTGCAACCACTTGCTGCAGAGCCTCATTCTCACGTTGGGCTTCTATAGAGTCGTCGCCGCCGTGACCTTCCGCGAAGCTGCCGTAATGCATGGTAACGTCATCGTCGTATAGTAGTCTATTCTCCTCCTGCTGCAGGAGTCAAAGTCAATCAATTGCGCGTAGAATTTCAAGCATCGCTGCGCGGACGCGTACCTCGTCGTATGTGTCCTTGTCCCGCAGCCCGAGACACGAATAGCAGGCACCCATAGTCACTGGAGGGCGCCGAGGCCAGCGACGGCGTCGCAGCAAGAATTAGAGCGACCGGTTGGCGCAGAGAGGTTCTAGATCATGCTAGGTGGCCGTTTGAGGGAGCTTCGCGCCGTCGGATGAAATTGCGTTTGAGGGCCTCGATGTTTCACAAAAATTGCCGTTCCTGATGATGCAACCAACTGGCGCAATCGGTAGGACGAGCGTCGGCGCCGGAAAAACGTCTGACCCGGTAGGAGCGTTAGCGTCAGCGTGACAGTTTTGCGTCACCAAACGCTTTTCGTCTCAACGCAGCTGCTTCTCTTTTCTAATAGATTTGAAGTTCAAAACTATCGCATGGTATCAGCGAGAGACGGCTGGTGATTTTTCCACTGCGTTTTGTTCTTTATTAGGGCATCTGGCTCGTACTCTGCCGAACTTTCGACTACCTCGAGAGGGTGCCACCGATGGCCGCGAGGAACTCTAAGAATTTCAACATCCATCTGACCAGTGGTCATTTTTTTTTCACATAATCAATGCAGTGAAATCTTTATATACACTGCATCGCGCTCATTACGGGCCTCCGCACCGGCACCATGATACTAAATCCAATTACGGTACAGTCTCACCCTCACTTGACCCTTCAAGGAGTCTGCGCTTCTCTATCCGGAGCAGCGCCCATCAATCGCCACAGCCTCTTAGCTCCGTCATTATCAGAATTCTCACCGCTCTTCAACAGCCCTGGATCTCATGAGCAGCAGCATTTCTGCCCCCGACCCAGTTCCGCCGTCATGTATGCCCTACAGGTAAATGCTGAGAGCCCCCAGCATCTCGAGGATTTCTTGGCCGTGATTGTGATTGGGGCTACCGGCAATTCACTTGAGATGCTGGAGGAATCGATGATAGCCACAGTGCTCCCGAAGCCTTGGCCTGACCCGTCGACCAAGTCCAACACGGCCACCGCTTTCAACGCAGTCCCAGCCACCGTCTGTCCAGATTCTAGCCATGCGACGAGCGCTACCCGCACAATGCCCGTTCCATATCTGTGACGCCGGGCCAGTGGCAGCCAGATCGTTAGTATTACCACGTGTCCGACTCAGGCACTGTACGGAAGCACTGGCAGAGCCAGCCTAGTGGTGATGCACTCTCTTGTCCTCGTTGAAGCTCTTTCACCTTTCTGCTTGTCTCCTGAATCCAGCAAGAGCGCAATCGTTCAATTTGCTTGCAAGACAGTTCATAGCATGTAGTGTATATTGCTGACAGGTGATGATTATCGAGTCGTGAAGCAAGTCGTAGACTGCTTTTCCACGTATCTGTTGGCTGTTGGCCTTTTTCTTGTATCGCAATGCTGGGTCATGGTTTCGTCGAAGACTACACATACAAGGCATTGGCAAAATATGGCGTAATAGAAGGAGAAACTCCTTGCCGAGCTTTCGAATGAGTAAAGGCTAAAGGAAAGTCATCTTCTTTGTTGAACAAATACCTTGCAACACAAAACGAACATGCCAACCGACAGCTACGCGCCGATATGATATGTGAATAGCTTCATTATTCGACAAAAGACAAGATTTCCTGCTCCACCCCCCTCTCTACCCCTCGCTCATTTAAACCCAGTTACTGCGAATCACATCCGCAATCACCCCATGATCCTCCTCCTGCTTCAGCCCGCTCACCACCACCACCGCCACCACGCCCTCGACGCCCTCGACGCGCAGCGGCACGCCCCCGCCATGAATCGCGTACACGCCCGCCCCCTCCGGGCCGAGCCCGTTCTTGGCCGCAAACAGCCGCTCGTCGCCGTTGCCGTGCTTGCGCCCGACCATGTACGAGCTCACGCCCCAGCGCAGCACCGTCGCGCGCTTGCGCCGCACCCACGACTCGTGGTCCGGCAGCAAGCCCGCGCCCGTCGCGCCCTGGTACAGCGTCGTCCCCGACGCCGTCGACACGTGCACGAGCGCGGGCCGCGACGGCGACGACGAAGACGACGACGCAAAGGGCCGCAGCCGCGCGTCGAGTAGGTGGCCGAGCTCCCAGGCGTCAGAGGCGGTAAAGGAGGAGAGCGTGAAGCCCTTGCCGCCGAAATCGCTGGCGGCGAGCTCCTCAAACTAGAGAGGTTGGTTGTGTGAGTGAGCGCGTCTTCAGATGGAGGGGATATAGTACATTTAAAGGGGTAAGGGAGGGGGACCAAAAAAAAAAAAACGTACAGTGGCCGGGGGATGCGGGATCGGAACCTCCGGACCCGGAGTCTTGACGGCGGCGAGGGCCTTTTCGAGGCCGTGCCCGTCGGCAAAGTTTCTCTTCCAGACTTTTTGCGACATGATATTTATTCCTCGAGTTTTCCTTCCTTTTTGTGGCTGTCACTGACACAAATTTGCGTGCATGAATGCAAAAAGAACAACTTCAGCGGAAAATTGATAGCACCCAAGCCATTCTCCTCATTTCGAAACCATGCAACGTTCCAGTTTTTGAGCCATTTTTTTCCCCCTCGTCCATCGGAGCGCCGTAACGCCCTTTTCTCTTCTTACTTATTAGTTAGTTCGCTACGTAGTCCGGCCGCCGTACCCCCGAATTGAGTTTGGCAGCGGCGCCGGCTCCACCGCTTAAGAGAGAAAGAGACAGGCATCAGCGTGTTGTATTAATAATGGTCATTGCTGGGACGCGCATAATCATTGGCTTGGTATTTCGGCTAATAAATTCTCCTGATTCTTTTACAATGATAAAAGGTCTATAGCAAGTGTGTCTGCATCGTTCTCGTACATAGTGGTAGTATGCCTTTCTGCACATGGTCCTTCCTGGACTCAATCTCCTATCCTCAACGCCTCAACATTCTTCAAACATAGATTGTAAAAAAAAAAAAAATGACGACGTAACCCTTCTTGCCCGGCTGGAAATGATCCTCCACATCTGCTACACTCCTCCTGCAGATAATCAAGGCTCATTTACGACAAGCAACTGACATCTAAGCCTGGTCGCTAGCTTGCTCGCTTGTCGTCTGCGAGTCCTCCATGACCACATCCATCTCCCTGTCCCGTGCAAAAAACGGCAGAGACACGCTGCTCGTCGTCGCGTAGAAGCTCTCGTCGAGGCCCGGGTTACGCTCGAGGGCCTGAATCGTGTCGAGGGCGCGCACAAACCTTTCCCGCTGCGCCTTGAGCGCCTCGCGCTTCGCCGCCGTGGCCGTGTCCTCCTCCATCAGGCACTGGTAGGCGGCTGCGGCGTTGCCATCAACGATGCCTAGACGAGTCCGCAGCTCAAAGTCGAGGCGCATGCGAATCTCGGGGAGCATCTCGCAGAGCGTCAGCTGCGCCATGCGGTCCACAAACCTGAGCGCGGCGAGGCGGTAGTAACCTCTAATATAACCAATCACCTTGATCTCGTCTGCAAAGGCGTCAGGGCCGAGCTTGTACTTTTCCCTTTCCTTTTCTTGGTCTCTAGTCTCCTGCTCTCTCTGCTCCTCGGTCATGTCTGCCCAGTTGCCAGGTCGGCGCGCCATGTCTGGAAAGCGAGCTTGGAATCGCATGTGGTGCCGAAACCACCTTAGCTCCCGATCTTCCTTCTCTCTCAGAAAAACCAGAACCTCATTCTGGAATGTAATAAGCTTGCGTGTCTCATGCTTGAATACCAGATCGGCCATCTCTTGTGTTTTTTTCAACTGTTCCTTGAGGAAGCACTTTAGATTCCTAGCGGTCTCGCGGTAGATGAGTCTTTTTCGTAGACGGTCGAGCGATAACATGAGCTTCTCCTCTAGTTTACCATGTAGCTGTTCCATAGTAGCCAGCAAAAATCTTTCCATCGGCTGCTGCCAAACCTTGACAGACTCCACCGCCATGTCCTGATAGACCTCTGGCCCGATGACGTCGGGAGTACCAGCTTGCGATTTGCTCAGAATCTCGGCTCTGACCTGAGCCAGAGTGCGAAAGGAGCTCCCCAACGAGCTGTACTCTGTGAATGGTTGGGCAAGCAAAGCTTTTCTAGCGCGAGGCGCCGCCCCATTCACAGATGGACTGGCCGTTTCTTCATGCTTGAGGCCCGGGACATGTCCATTCGGAACCCCGTTGGAGTGATCAAGCCGAGAACGCTTTGACGATGGCGTTATTGAGCTTGCGCCTTGTCGCCTCTTCGGGGTGGCCGCCACTGGTGGCGGTGCGTCCGACTCATCGTCCAAGATTTCAATGACTGGGATATCGCTTTTGTCTTTCAAGATGAATTTCGGCTTTATATGCAAGAGACAGTCTTGAAACGCCCCCGGAAGAGCGCTGCCGCTTCTTATCAGCTCGTCAATGCCCTGGCGGCAGCTCTCGGTGAACTGCATCAAACTGCTCTCCACCTCCAGCTGAATATTGTCTGGTAGATCGGGGAGGGAAGTAAGCTCTTTGTCAACCTTTTGTAGTCGACTAGTAACCTTCTTCTTGATGGTAGGAAGGCTGACATTACGTTAGCATGCGTGACAAAACACAAAGGTATTTTGTACCTACCTGCTCGCAAATGACTCCGCCAATTTCTCTGACAGGAAGGTTTTAAGCTTCTCCACGCCACAGCGATGACTGAACTGATAAAAGTCACCTGGCCACATGTCCACACCGTGCTCAACAAACATTGCCTCCTCCCATTTGTCTAGCTCTTCCAGCGTCTTGCCCTGGGGGCGAGATGTAATGAAGTATCCGAGTCCAGTTTTGTGAGCCTCGCCCTTCATGATGGAAAGCCACTGCTCACAAGCCCCCTGGGGCGCTAGAAGATCAGCTTTGGTCAAAACACCAATGGTTCGGTTCGAGGCGCCAAGCTTTCTGGTCAAGCCAAAAGTGCAAGAATTCTCGGCATCCGAGTTCATGGGCATGCTGCACATGATAATGGCAGACGGGTGCTGAATGTAGGCCTTGGACAGATTCGTGACAACCGAGACGAGGTAGTCGTCTTTGGCATCAGCCGGATTTTGGAAAATGCCAGGCATGTCGTAGAATGAGAGATTAGGCAGATCAGGGCCCTTGATTTCTAGTGCAACAACATTGGGAGAGAATTTGGCGAGAGTGCGTTCCGCCTCCAAATGTATCGGCGTACTCGAAGCGATGGACCCCGATCCTGGAACAAAAAGGGCAGGGTTTTTGTCGTCGTTAAGAATGGCTATCTGTGCCCAACGAAGAACTTCCTCAATTTCTGTATTGTCCTTCATAGCTTTAAATTCCATGATTTCTGTTGAAGGCTTTTGTCTCCAGGGGAAAAAGGGGTCTTTTGCCGTGACGTCCGATTCCAAGATGTCGCGGTCTGAGGGCGGGGAGTATGTGTACTCCTTACGCAGCCCAACTCGACAGGACCACTGGGGGTTCATCGATACACTGATATGAAGGGGGCATCGGGTGCAAGTTCCCTCACTTCGAGGCAGGTCAAGCTGCGCGAGACCAGACATCAAGCTGGACTTGCCCGCACTCTGGTCCCCGACCAGAACGAGTTCGGGCAGCTGGACGTCGTGAGAGACGCCGAGCTGCTGTAGCTCACCGAGAGCATCGTTGAAAGCTTTGAGCCTCCTAGCAATATCCTTGAACGACTCTTGAAAAAAGCTACCTTCCTCTTGGGGGGCTATAGTCGGCGGTAGCATGTTTGGGATCCTGCGAAGCTCACGAAGTAGAGGTTCGTTATCCTCGGTGCGCTCACTTGGCGTAGCTATAGGGAGTGTCAGAAGACCATCCAAGATGGAGACGTGAGTAACCCGTGTTGGCAAGCACACGCCCGGAGAAGTGTGTTGCATAGAGGAGGGGAGTTGTGAAAGTGAGAAGGGACTTACGGGCATCGGAGCGCCCAAGACGGTAGGAGAGCGGCGGCGCCATGCCGGGCGTGTCTGCAGCCGAGGCGAGTGAATGATCTGTGGATGATGCGCGCGAAGTGATTTGGTTGGTCTCTGAAGTGACTTCATTGTCAGATGGGATTGAGTTGAGCGACTCGCGCTCTCTCTTGATGCCACGACCACGGCGACGGCCGGCAATGCTGGTAGCGGACGGCATTACGGCCTCGCGAGACACGGCTCTGGGCTTCTGAGCAACAATAGTTAGGATTTGAAGGGCCACCAGTGCAGTGTGTAAGCCGGAGCAGCACAGCGCGATCAATGCGCAGATATGCGTGTAAGAGCACAACGGCCGGAAGATGCCCAAGGGCGGCGGCTGTTTTTCTTAGCAAAGGTGCCGGGGCAGTTTGAGGCGAGTGTCAATGAAATGGATGCAACACAGCCGTCAAAGGTGAGTCTGATGGTGTTGTTGGGAGAAGGATATGCCTTGCAGTGAAAGCAGGTTGAGAGCAGGTGAGAACCGCAAAGGCATACTCTGTCGCCTCTCTAGGATCTGATCAAACGTGATAGCGGCGGGAGAAGAGGCAGGCATAAGCTGCACTGATCTTACATGCAAGACATTTTCAGTGAGATATTCGTATTTTTAAACGCAGAAAAAGATCGAACTTGATTATTACAGTATTCTCTGGCGTCCAAGCGCGGTTCTGTGAGGGTTTGAATTTTCTCGTGTTAACAGAAATTATTGTTGAATGGAGTTGACCACGAGATGCTGGCAGCGGCTCAGGGGGGGCAAACGAGGTGGCTGGGATGTGGGCCGAGGAAGAAACTGGCGTTTGCTCAAAGTAACCAGTCAGCCAGTCACTGCCTGGCGGGAACGGCCCGGTGCTGCTAGTTAGGCGGCGCCACACGGGCAGCACAAAGATCTGTGTAATGGGACAAGGGGAAAAATCAACGAGTAAAGAATTAAGATCTGTGCAAAAGAAAGAGGGAACCAGGGAAATCAACTATAAAGTGCAACACTGCTACCGTTCTCTGTTCTCCAAATTGGTCTGCTCCTCCTCCTGGCATCAATCCACAACCATACTTAACTGGAGCTGGCATAAAAAAAATGTGCAATAAAGGGCAGAAGAAAAGGCAGGAAAAAAAAAACATGGTTGCTTTGCTCACTCTTCTAGAAATATGCTCTATTCATGGTATCGATCCGCGACGTGTGCTGCTTTTAAAACCTTTCCAAAAAACAAAAAAAAACAGAATAAACCAGACCGAAATGCAACCATTCACCAGCCCATCAGTCTATAAGCAAACCCCGTACTCTGCCCTCTAAGCGCTGCACAAGCTTGTCGTACAACTCATTATTTCCGATCCCCAAGAATGCTCACATGACACAAGCACCACTGTTCTACAGCTGCTTTGCCAAGCCGGTGCGGCTGACTTGCCGCGGCGTGGGCGCCGGGCTGCTCGGACGGCTGCTCGAGAGACCCTTGGCTTCAAACGGATCCATGTTGAGCCTCCTAGGGTCAACAGTCCGCGGGGTCGAGCCAGGGGTCAATGTCCTCTCAATGGCCGGCTTTTCAAAACTGGCGATGCGCAGAGGAGCAGGTCGAGAACGGCCCCGTTCGGGAGCGCTGTAAAGCCAGACAGCAGCCAGGACCAGCGATGTGCCGAGGAGGAACGTGGTGGTCACCGGAAAGTTGAATAGCCAGACACTGACAAAGAAGCTGACCACGATACTGATACCCGTGGCAAAGTTCTTGACAATGTTATCGGCATCTCTAATGACGATGCTGGCAATCACACCCCCAGCCGCCTGCAGCACAATAGTGCACCACACAACCCAGTTGTAGCCCTCAAAGAAGCCGTGCTCCATGATGCCAGAGCCGTCCTGCCAGACAACACCGCCGAAAAATGCAGCGAGGATCGAGTAGACACCAAGCTGCAGGTTTCGAATCCAAACGCTGTTGTGGCACGGGGACTCTTTGAGAATCTTTTCAAAATAGACACCAGCAACGCCAGACACGATCGCAGCGATGAGAACTGCCGTCAGTCCGACCGAGTAGTTCATGACCGGTTCCGACTGAAACTGGTCGCTGTTGATCCCTTCGTAGCTAGCAGAGCGGCGGCTGAGATGCGCAGGCGGTTCGCTATTTTCCGTGTTGGGTTGGAAGCCAAGCTCGTGTTGGGATCGAGGAAAGAAGTGGTCAGCGACGCCGTGGAGGAAGAGAGACTCGAGGGATTCGCCGGCCGACGGAAGTGAGACGACGGAAACGCCAGCTGTGAGGATGATGAGAGAAATCCAGCGTGTAATGCCTAGATAGCGATTCAAAAGCCAGACACTAGAGATTGCTGTGGTAAGGATCTACAACTCCGGTTAGTCCCGTATTCGCGTAGTCGCGCGAGCGAATGACGAACTTTAAGCTGGTACAGGACCTGGAAATGAACGGGGTCCAGGTTGCCGACGGCAACATATTGCAGCAGATTTTGTAATGTATAAAAGACGGCCGGCAGGGCCAGCTTCCAACCGTCTCCGGAAAAGACTCCATTGTAGATTTGTTCAAACAGGACAGTGGCAGGTGTGCTGGGCGCAAGCGTCTTGGAGGCTTCGTATATGGCAACGGTGAGAGAAATGGCAAACTTGATGATTTCGTGTATCAAAACGGCCGTCGAGGTAAAGTATCGATGGTCGCCAGAAGGAGGCATGATTCGAGAGTAGTGCATAATCTAGAGGCGCATCTTAGCAAACAGTTGAAGCGTACGAAGAGGTTGTCCCAACATACAAGGATCAGCGCAGAGTTTTGAAACGTCAACTGTTTACCAAGTTAGATTTGACAGGTCTGTCATATGTCTCGAAACAGCCACACATACCGTGATGAGGGAGATATGCTTAGGGATCGATCCCGGCTTGGCGGCGGCGGCGCCGCTTTCTGTTAAAAATACCATGATCGCGAGACTTTCGTGACGAGGCGAATTCGTTGTAGTCGGGGAAATTCAATGGACAATGCCTAACAGCTGCTGGAGGTGATCAACGACGCGATGGCTCCAACAGACTGTGCGTCCTTGTCGCGGTGTGCGACGCTTGCGTAGCAAGCAACAACCGTAACACGGCTGGCCCGATGGAGATGACAAGATGATTGTTTAAAGGGAAGACGGTTGCATTTGCGAATTGCGAATCGTTGTAGTGGTATTAATGTAGCAGCACAATCGGACACTGCAAAAGGGAGGATTCGTCGTGAGAAGCAAGCAGAAGCTCTGGAAGAGAAAAGAAAAGGAGTGGAATGTCAAACGACCAAAGCGTCGGAGCTAATCTGAACAGGGCTCAAACGGAACAACGCTAGAAAGCCAAGGAGAGAAGAAGGAATTATTGGAAAATGAACAAATGAAGAAGGGTAGGTCTGATTCTTCTTTTCCCTGCTGGATTGACTCGGCACCAAGGTCTGGGGCGTGCGCAAAAAGCAAAGGGCCACAGAGCTGAAGCTCTCCTGAAGGCGGAGCTGTCGCAAGGGACGGACAATGTAGGTAGGGCGCCAATCAATCGCCAATGCAGGTCAGAGGTGTCGCGTGCTGCAGATTCGGTACCTACAGCTACAGTAGTGGCTAGGTAGTAGTGGCTGGTAGTGGCTGGTGAGCGATGGCTTGGCAGGGCAAAGGGGTCGGTCACGATTTAAAGGTTTGTGAAAATGGCCAAGATGAATAATTTGCAAAAGGATTGAGAAAAGGGGGAACCAACACGTCGAACACGAGCCTTTTTAGTCTTCCGACACCGTCATCTATTTCCAAGGTTTATCAACTTGCCCTTGTCCAGCTGCGCTAGTTACGGAGTACCTGGTCGAGTCCTGCGGGCAACCTGTCATGGACGTGCCATACCGCATGCATGCCAGCCAGCGCCCAATCTGCACGGCGTGCACGGCAAAGGAACTCGAGCCAGAGCCAATTCTCTTTGGCCAGCCAAGCCCCAGCCCGGCCCAGAAGAACCGGCCCCTCTGCAGATCGTTTTTCCCTGCCAGGGCTAGCTTGGGGTTTGGGGGCGCTTGGGTGCCCATCTGGCATCAACCCATTCCGCCCATTTATTTATTTATTATGGGCGATTGCCCTATAGGCAATCGCCCATCGTCGGTGGGCCTCACCGTGCAGCAGCGTGTAAACGAAAGTCTGGCTCTGGGAATGTCTCAAGAAGCTTAGGTAGGTAGCCAATAGAAATACAACGAACCGGTAACCTTCCTCAAGCTTCCCATCCACTTCCCATCCACCTTCCTTCCCACTACTTCCCATCCACCTGCCCACCACTTCCCACCTTCCATAATTCTTCAGAACCATTCTCATTATTCTCCATCATCATTCTAGCGCATGATTGTCAGTATTCTCCAGCATCATTGTATCATTCTTCAGCATCATTCTCTTTGCTCATTTTCCTCAACTTATCTTGATGTGGGTGTAGATCATCTGGGTTTATACCAGAACTGATGTAATGCATCATCACTCTCTGGACTACTTGTACCCAATAACTAGCCTAGTAGAAATAGCTTCGCACAAACAAACGAAAAAAAAAACCCCCTCAGCTTTAATAGACATGCAATGGAAGCTCAAAACATTCGGCAATAGTACTACAAGTCTCCAGGATTCGAAGGAGCCGCATTCTCCTAATGTCTAACAAATGCCCTAGCCGTCGTCGTGCCTTGCTCCCTCTTCGTCCCTTTGTCTTGGCTCGAATACCTGTTCCAGGGAGAGCACATTGACTGATGTAATTCTTCTCACATTGAGTCTTGTATCATGTTTCCGCGCGCCTACTCGAAATGACGTCCAAAGCTCATCGGCCATCGCTATTCAGCATCTCCGTTCAGTGGAGATTACCCGCCTCTGATCCATCATCAACCATTTTCCCATCCTAGCATCCCATTAGTACTTTTTTGGGGTCATTCGAATTGACTCCTCCTCATAGTGGTTCCAAAAGTCAATTTATTAGCAATGCCAGCGACGGTCCGTCGTCAGTCACGTTGGCGCCAGACTCACGCCGGACGTCGCCTTGTGGAAGCATAGAAGACAACATGTGACTCGTGTTCAAAAACATGATATTGCTAAAAGCTATCTCAGTCTATAGATGGATAGATGCCTGGCTCACACTTCCTCAAGCTCTTGTCAATCTAGCAAATTCGTTAGTGTTCAAATCAGGCAGCAAGGCCAAACTATGTTGCACTGTTACCAGCCTCTTCCCAAGGCAAAGTTTCGTTCGTCAATCACCGTGTTTCCAGATCGAAGGCCGGGCCTGGTGCTCTGTTTGCTAATGTCGCGAGCGAGGTGATCCCAAAGCTCGAGCTGCCAAAACATGGTAGTCGAACCGTCTTCGAGCCTCCCGGAAGCATCTGAAGACTTCTAGTCTAGTGCTTGACGAGATCCTTGAAAAAAGTGCAATGCTGGTTTCGGAGTGTGCTCAGCTGGATTAGCCAGGTCTGACACCGTTACGCGCTTATGGAAGCTCCAAACGCTCTTCTGCGGCAAAAGCCTGTTTGCGCTGATTGTTGGAACCGAGATGGCTCGAGTCGTCCGATGGCATAAGTCTCCGAGGCTGTCGAGACGGTTGAGAAAGCTTTGCTGGTAAGGAAGCCGAAGACCAGTAATTATGTCAACGCCTTTGGTCAGACGCAGCATTTCACCGAGATTGATTGACAAGAATTTCAAGGTCAAATGCTCGTATTTTTGAGTCCAATGTCGTATCTCCTGTTGCCAATCAACTTTCAATAGGGAAACAAAATACGCACTGCTTGCGGAGAGCGATCGGTAAAATCGTGACAGGTCTGCAGCGGTATTGGCGACCAATTCGCAGCATCGCTCAGGAACAGGACTCAGGCATACGAGATCAAAGAGAGTTTCGCTGCGCAAGGCCTGTTGTTGCCGGAAGATGCCGCTCGGGAATTTTACATGATACCAGCGGCGTTTCTGAGTCTAAAGTTGATACATGAGTGTTTGTCCTTTGAAGAGTCCGATTAGATACGTTCTCCAACTTACATCCGCGCCAACGACCTCGATCTCACAGAAGCCAACAACAGAGTCGGGATTCGCTAGCGAAGATGCCAAAAAAATTTTATTGGCGATTTCCACGCACTTGGCAAAGGCTGTAACAGCGCCAGGTTGATATTTGTCCGGCTCAGTTCCCAAGGAGCATTGCTGCATCCAGTCGCTGGATAGAACGGACCGAGGGCAGCTGGCACTTGGCACCACCTCAGTAACGTATTGCAGGTACTGCTCTGATACAAACGAATTGCCAGTAGTAGTATTCTGAGAGACTGTTCCGGTGTATGACCACATGTCTCGACTGTGACCGCAAAATGGTCCCGATGGTAAGCTGGTCTGAACCTGCCCGCAGGTATTGACCGAACCAGCCGGGTTATCGCTGTAAAGGCGTAACCACGGATTCAAAAGCGCAAGTACTGAAACGGTAACGCTCCAGAAGTGCGGGCTATCCTGGTAAGCTCGGAAACGATGAAGCCAGAGTTCCATGTTCAGTCACCAACGGCCACGCCTGTTGGCTTCGTCGTAGGTGCGTAGATGAGGAGAATTGAGACCGACAATGAGCGCGAGGTGGTCGGAGGAAGACAAAAGCCCATCAAGGATACTCTATCTAGAAAGGAACGAAGGTGAGCAGAGCTCGGGGTGTGCAAGTCTACCAACGTGAACCGAGGAGCGGAGGCGCAGGTACCAGAGGGCGGAACAAAAAGTGCAATGTAAAGAGAAGAATTGAAAAATGTTTGCGAGTGGCAGTCACGACAAGTTTTTCACAACACCCAGTACTTGTTGTTGGCAGCTGCCGGCCGACACGTTGCCAGCTGCCCGCTCGACCAACGTCATCGTTTTGCATCTGATTAACCTCTAGACCGCCGGTTATTCATAGCAAGGACGAGGCAATTATTGAGTTGAAAAAGAAAAGGAAAATTCGATGTATTTGTGGTAAATCATGTAGCTTCCTAACCTTCTTGTGGCAAATTTGGTGCCTCCAAAATACAAACGCCAGCAAACGCCCGAGATTCATAACAGCCATTGCCGCCCCAACGACCCCCAGAAAATTGCTTCTACTTGATCATACATGGCAATACAGCCTATTTCACATATTGGCCACGAAAAGCTAATTTTCGATTTCCATGGAATCGACATCTCCAGTACTGTTACCCAGATCGAGATCCAGCAGCCTGGCGTACTGGCCGGTTAGTCGCTGCAGCTCGCGGAATTTGCCTGTCATTTGATTAGCAGTGCCTTCGTGAATATCAAAACGTAGTGATGTTGCTCACCGAGTATAAGAACCGCCCCTTTCAACAGCTCCTTTCGATCCCAGCCGCATAGCTCGTCCGATTTGCTGAACCAGCCCTTTCCGCCCTCCGCCTCCGCGTCACCACCTTGGAGAATACCACCTATGATAGTGTTCAACAACTCTTCAACTTTACCGTGTGCGCCCTCGGCTCCCAGTCGCTTGGCATACATGAAGAGATATAATCGAAACTCGTCACGCGCTCCTAGTTGCATTGCACCCGCGATGCGATTCTCCAGATGCGCAATGCTAACCACACTCTCCAAATCTTCTGCCTCCTTGCGTTGAATCACTGTTTTGATAATGCGTTGTAGAGCATATGCTCGGCCTTTGAGCAGGAACTCGTTGGTGGTATGACGCTCCAGGAAAGGAATAATGCCAGACGAGACGTCAACCACTGGCTCTTCCGGCTCCTCCTCCTCTTGCTTTCTTCTGCTCTTCCTCCTTGTTGACCTCGTTCTCGACTTTGGTCCCACTGCCGTAGACTGTAGAGCGGAAATGGATGAGTCATTCGAGTTCCAGTATTGTGACCCAACAGCCCACCATGCCTCGCTTAGTCGTTGCCACGTGTACATATCGCGAGCGTAGTAGTAGCCATCACCGTTGGTCAGAGTGACGACAACATGGCCCGTCGTGTTGAGATGGGCCGACGTGACTCCGGGACCAAACGAGGCGCTGTGTTGGTCAAATGATGATGTTGCCACATCGAGGATCGGTCCAAGTGACACGGGAGGGTGTGGGGAAGATTGTGTCTTGATATCCCAAACGTGGGCCATGCCCACCGCCGTGATGCATAACAACCAATGATCGCGGCACTCGATAATGACGGGTTGTGATTCGAGGACCATAGGGTTCAAGAGTCGACGCCCAGCAGGCGACCATATATGGATAGAGCCGTCTTCACAGGCAGCAGCCCAGAAGTTTTTGTTTGCGGTAACTAGAATAACAGCACGTGGCAAGAACTCGTGCCAGACGACAACGCCGCGTTTCGAAACAACCACTTGGGAAGGATCGCGAGGGTTCGCATCGTTCTTGGCTTCCAGTATGATATTCTCAGTCGTCTTGGAAGTCGACTCCTCACTGCCAAGGATTCCTTTCTGAAGAGGCCGCAGGATATGTGAACGCACTCGAGGCACAGCAAGCCTCACCGCCGCTGCAGATATCGCCGGGTTCAGAACAGCAGGTCGCAAGAACTCTGGTGTAGGAAGAACGCCATTCTCTATGTTAGCAAGCGCTGCCGGCTCAACGCCATCTGCACCATTAGTCATGATGGTAGTTGGGCCGCCAGGTGGTCGTTTGGCAAGAGGCTCTTCGGATTCATCAGCCTCAGCCACCACGCTCTTGCGCTTGTTGCCCAGCAGCATAGATGCGATACCCCCTTTGGGCAGCCCTTCAAAAGGTTTGCTAAGATCGAGGACTGTGAGGGGCGCATCGTTTTGTGATGTTTTCGCCGTTGACGTAGAACCGATCAGCTGCGTCTGGGGCAAAGAAGATTGGCCGGTGCCTGATGAAGATACTAGAAGAGGAGCAACACGCTTTTTGCCGTCTTTTCCGACCGTGACTCGAGATTTGAGCTCCTTGACTCGCTCTGCGGTTTTGTCTTCCTCGGGTTCCTCCGCCGAGTCGCCATTGGCGGCGGGTTTGGGTGTAGAGTCGCCGGTTCGTGTACCATTGGTGGCTGGGGATGCCTTGCTCACACCATCATGCGCATCTCCCATCAATGCGCCCATTCGCGATTGCAAAGCTTTTGATTCGCCGGCTCTGCTCTGGTCCTCGAGCATCAGGCCATCAACATCTTCTGCGATTCCCATGCCTTTTCGCGAGACGCCATATTTCTGCAGCGCCCGGTCGTTCTCCTCCTCTGTAGCAACCCAGCCGAGTTCACCAGGTTCGAATCGAGCAATGACGATGCTACCATCCAAACTGGCTGCGTACAAAGTCTCACCATCAGGTGTCCACGCCAAGTCTGAGACGGACTTTCCAGCAAGATCTTGCAAGATGATGACAGGTCGAGAAGTGTTGGTGTTCCAAATGCTGAGTGTTTTATCCTGTCCGGCTGATGCGATTACGGTGACGAGCTGCGACGACTGGTCGCCATTCGCATCACCAGCACCGGGTTTTGAAGTATGAAACAATCGAGGAGAGAACAGACATACTTCTGTTGGTGCTTCATGGCCAATCAGATTGATTTCGCTGTCCCATCGTGTGCGCTCGATGATTGCGACAGAGCTGACAGGTCCGTTGACGGCATTGGCAGCGGCGATGTGGTTGCCGTCGGGGGACCATGAGCAGCGACGGAAATATGTTGTAAGCGGCGAGCTCTTGAAAGGAGAGCTGATTGTAGTTTCGAGGACAAAGTTGTTGATCATGTCGTGCTGGGTTGAGTGGGGGCCCGGGGACGTGAAGCGGAAGATTTTTATAGTTCGATCGTCACTGGCGGTCGCAAAGAACTTGTTGGCAGGGTCAAAAGTGATTCCCTTGACATGCGACTGATGCGCAGGCAGCGATTTGAGCTTTTCGAAAGTGTAGCCCGACCAGACCACGACTTTGGAGTCCAGGCCGACCGACACGAGTATCGACGAGTCGTACGACCAAGCCAGGTCCTGGATATCATTCTCGTGACCAATCAGTCGCTTGTACGTCTTCCAGTTCTCGACGGGCGGCGGCTCGTCGGAGCCAAAGGTGGCGGGTGGTGGGCCCTTGTCGAGGTGGTAGACGCATATGAGCTTGTCGTCGGCGCCGCTGGCCAGGTACTTGCCATTGGGGCTAAAGCGCACCGAATGGATGGTGCCGAGGTGGTGGCTCATGTGGCAGAGCTGTCGCGGCTTGGTGTAGGATGGGTCGCGCGAGTTGTAGATGGCCTCGGTGGACCATATGCGGACATGACCGTCGCCGCCGGCGGTCGCGAGTCGCTTGCCATCGGGCGAGACATGGCAGCTGTAGACTTCAAAGTCCTTTTGCTCGCCGCTGTGGCTCAGCCACGACGGCTTGATGAGGAGCATACTTGTAACGGTACCCACATGCGCTTATGATGCTTGTCGATGGCGGAAGAACGATCTGGTGATGAGTTTGGGGGGGGGAGGTGGTGGTGGTGGTGGGTGTTTGAGCTTGGTCGCTTGGTCTTCTTTCTATTGGTGCTGGTTGGCGACGCGCGGGCGCGTTAGACAGCCCTTCCAGCGTGTTCTGCTTTTTTTGGCAGCCCAGAGCTAAGTAATAATTACAGCCAGCCAAGCGGCCAATTTCAAGGGAGCGGAACAACCTTGATGCGTCGTGTCAAGATTTGGGAGCTTGTTCTGGATGTGAAGGCAACTTTATTAATCTCAGTGTCTACTCCGATGAGATGGTTCTCTACGAATTGACGTCGTCGTGAACAGAGTACAGTACAGTGGCAGTTTTTAGGAGAAGCAGCAACTCTGGAAAAGATGAATCGAAAAATTCGCCTGATACGTATTTGTTTCTGCGTTGACAGCTATTTTTAGTATTCAAAACCTCGAGTCCATCACTTCCACTCTTCCATCAGTCCAACCCATCCATGCATGGCCACAATGCTCCAGGCGCCCTTGCTGAAAAAAAAAAAAAATCATCAAAAATGCAGCGCTGCCCATTATAATTATTTTTCATGCGGAGATTTTTTTGTTCCGAGCCCGACAATTTCTCCCATATCAAAAAGGCTTCTCCACTGACAACTGCATCCTCATTCATGCAACCACCGCCGTCGCAATGGCAGCCATGTGATGATGGTTCATCGAGTCTTCCGCCGTCGCCAGCGGTTCCAGGTCTTGATAGCTTTCAAACAGCTTATGTCTCGTCACAGCCGTCGCGTTGGCTCTGATGCACTCAACAAGTTCCTCGTCGGCCTCCTGGATGGTTTTGATCATCCCCGCCAAGCCATTCCAGTCGACCACGTTCTTGGCGGCTGGATTCCAGGCGCTAGCGGCAGCGCACACGCAATTCATTTCAAATTCAAGGATTCTGCGATATTGCCGTGATATTTGGCCGTGCACGGTATCTTGCTGCGACCGGAACTTGGCGTCGTCGCGCCAGCTTCCCGGCATCGAAAGGGAAGCGAGTGTCATGTAAAAGTCTATCCGACCGAGGACGTGCGAAAGCCCGGTATACATGTAATCGATTTGTAAAATAGGATCCAGCAACAGCTACAAAGACGAGGCACGAACTGTCATTAGCAGACTGCACTCTGTGACTGCACATTATGGGTTAGGGGAGCAGGTTGCTATACATACCGGTGTCATAGTGCATATGCCGGCCCACGCAACCGCTGACGACATGTACACAGGTACCACGGCGTCAATCGCCGTTTTCGCAGCATCAATTGTCGCCCGCGCCTGTGACTCGCCCTGCTCTGTCCGCGAGCCCCTCCTTTTGGCGAGGCCAGCGCTCATGATCTCCTGCAGCAGCCGCAGACGGCCATCATCGGACAGCCCGCGAAAATTCATGCTCATGCCGCCCGTTTTCATGTGGTTCGGGAGCTCCTGCGAGACGATGGACTCGTACGCCAGAACGAGTCCTGTGGTGGACGGGCCGTCGCGGAGGCCATCGTACGCTGCATTCCAGAGGCTGAGAGAGATGCTGGCTTCACGGGCCGCCGCGGCCGCAAGACTGGAGAGCGAGTTGCGCGGAGAGCTGCTCGTTCTACGTCGTGAGAAGCTGTGATGACTGTTGCACGAGTCGTGACTACCGTGTGAGGAGGATCGCGGGGAGATGAGGCTCATGCTGCCCGCACGCAGCCGACCCACGAATTTGCGGAAGGGGTTATGTTCCAAGTCTGCTGCCATGGTGTGCTGTGTTTCATAGAGGAGGCGAATATGGTGATATTAGCGTTTATTGCTTTCGTTGGCTGGTTGGCGAATATGCGTTGCAGTTGCAATGAGAACCGGTTCTCAGCCAAGCTAAGCTCGCCTGAACCGGGGCGGAAATAGCCCCAAAGCTGAACGTCAATGGTGCTGCGTCGGCAGGCAACTGTCGAAACGGCGAGAACAAAACAAGGCTCAGCTGGTCCTGAAATCAAGGAATCAACTTCAGGGTCTTATGGTGGGCGGCGCTGATCTTTTCCTGTCAGTCACCACCGCGGGCCGTGATCGTCTAAGTGGGCTTGAATGGCGGCAACCGAGGGCGGAATGAGAGCGTGTAGACACAGTGTCGGCAAAGAATTGTGTGACTTCTGATTGAATAGTCATGTATGTTGATAGATGCAAAAGCTTTGGAGGAGCAAGATTCCTGCTGCCTGTTGGGGCGTGTGTCTGTATCTTATTTCGTCGGAGCCGTTTCTGGCCGGTGTGGCTGCATAGCTAGTTAATCAAAAATAGAGGGTGCTCCAATTGAGGCTGGCCGTACTGCAGTTCGGCGACACCCTCGGCCACGTCTGGCATGAACGAAAACTAGCGGGGGGAGGGTTGGTGTGCAGTTACGGTGTCAAGTGCCCAAGTTAGTCACGGTGCTCATCTCGTCGTATTGATTTGTCTGGCTTGGCAGGCCGCCAGCTGGGCGCATGCAGCGCCGGCCATAACTCCGTTAGTCCATGGATGACGCTTCTTTCCGTCGGCGGGACACTGCGTCATGGCTTCGGGACCGAGCTGAGCCGCCAAAGTTACCATCGATTACACAGCGAGAGCCCGAAATAAGTACACCGAGTCACGAATATGACAAAATTTCCCCGGAAATACATATCTAGTAATTTGCAGAGCTTCGGTCAGTTGCCCATGCTGGCTACATGACCCCTCCGAGGCAGCAGAATGGAGGTATTGTGCTCCTCGGGCGCGATTTCTGTGTTTCCCGGACTGCCGGGTTCCTCCACTGAGATACGCTATCCAGTCTTATTCCGCGGCGGGACTGAGCTTCTAACAAGGTTTCGGGGGCAAATCTTTGTAGTGGCGGACTAATCTTGGCCTTATTACACATCGAACGAGTAACGTTATTTGGGGGTACTGGTAGTTAGGTGGCCATCCGTCAAGGTTTCGTCATGCGATGGGCTGTATTCTTGGTTCAACGTCGTAGTTACCGGCGTCCGTCCACGCCTGGCCTCCGTCGCCCGACCCTCCCCGCCCTGTGCTCGTACACTTTCACGCTGGTAAGTTGCCGGGCATCTTGGAATGTGTTTTGGTGGCAATGCGGAGATGGTCATCGGCTGTGACGAGGACGAGACACGAGGTTGGATTTCAAGTGAGCTGATAGGCTACAATTCGAGGGGCATTCGATCATGAGTACCAAACAGTGATGAGAAGACCTCGGTTTTCTCATTCCTGTGCTTAATTTGCCGCGCGCTCCGGAGGGAACAGGGAAACATCGTCCATTCTTGCATCACTGTCCCGTCTGCCAACGCGCGCTCGATGCGAGATGAGGCGGTAACTTGACATACCCGTATGTCTCGGTCTTTTATGCAAGAAAGCATGCGGGTCACTTTGTCGTCGGAAAAAATTGCTGATCGCTCGCATCTGCCCACCGACCGCTCAAAGATAACAGCAAGTGCACCTTGGCAGGTAAAAATTGCTTTTTGACTCGTAACGGGTTGCAGAGGAGGGAAAAGTTGACGCTCACACCGCCCTTGTAACCACATCCGCTCGCGTTTCGCCTTGTCCTGTCTATCGAACTGCAGAATCCGAGATGAGGGGCTCTGGAGCCCGGTCGATTGCAGTAGCAAGGTTCAAAGTACCGCTATTCTTGGCCCTTGTGCCCTGCTCGGTGCCACTCATGAATAATTGGTACATAATGTTTTTTTTTAGTTGCAGGTGCAACAGAACAGATTGGCCAGTTCGACGGCAATCTTGCCACTCTCCATCACGGTAACAGGACGGAGCTGCATTTACCGCAGCAGCCTAGCTGGCGTGGCGATTGTACTGCAACCGGATGATGGCTCAGCTAGAAACAGAAGTCTGATCACCAAGTTCTGCTTCTACAAAGCTAATCTAGCTACATGATGCGGCGTATGATAAAAGGCCACATCGGAACATCGCAACGCAAAATGCGCTGTTGCCATGGCAGCGGCCGCCCATGATGAGGGGCAAAATCACAACGCACTGGACGGAGATGTGCGAGCCGCAATGATTTATTTATTGATGAGAGGGAACTCTGCAAGTTCTTGCCTTGTTTTTATTAGTCGATGGGGGTCTACGCAGGACTGACCAACGGCGACGGCCCCCAGACAAGCGCTACTGGCCGATGACAGTTTGGCAGAGGCTCTTCTTCCAGTCTGATTCGGACAAGCTGTAGGAAGCTGGGAATCTGGAGCTGGAACTGAAGCTCGACTATCCGTAGTTAGTTATTAGTTATTATAGTTGACTGGGCCAAGCACTGCGGTCGGTGTTTGGGCGAGGCAGTCACTGCAGTGACTGGTCCCTCTCGCTGGAGCCAGACAAAACAGAGTTTGCCAACGAATAAAAAGCCAAGCTCCCCTCACTCCATGCAAAGCTCGTAGCTACACCTGCACATCCCACCTGCAAAACATTACCCCGCACCACGAAAGAACCTTCGATTCAAATCACAATGGCTAACCCCAAGGTCTTTTTCGACGTCTCTGCCAACGGAGGTAATGTCAATTCTCAACGCTCAGCCAAAGGGCTTAGCTAACCAGTCTTGTTCGTTTTCAGAGCCCCTCGGCAAGATCGTCATGGAGCTCCGCAAGGACGTTGTTCCCAAGACGGCCGAGAACTTCCGCGCTCTCTGCACCGGCGAGAAGGGATACGGATTCAAGGGCTCTTCCTTCCACCGCGTCATCCCCGGCTTCATGTGCCAGGGCGGTGATTTCACGAACCACAACGCAAGTTTCCGATGGGCACCGCCGACAAGATTGACGTACTAATGCACACAACAGGGCACTGGTGGCAAGTCCATCTACGGCGAGAAGTTCGCTGACGAGAACTTCCAGCTGAAGCACACTGGCCCCGGTATCCTTTCCATGGCCAACGCCGGCCCTAACACGTTTGTCTCTCCACCAACACCACATTCCATCATGGCCGCTGACATTCCGTGACTAGCAACGGCTCCCAGTTTTTCCTCTGCACTGCCACCACTGGCTGGCTGGACGGAAAGCACGTCGTGTTTGGCAAGGTCATCGAGGGTCTCGACGTCGTCAAGAAGGTTGAGAAGTTTGGTAGCGACTCGGGAAAGACCTCCAAGAAGATTGTCATTGATGCCTCTGGAGAGTGCTAGACGATCTCAGCCAACAGGTGGCCAGGTCCCAACGGGCCGCGTGCCCTGTTGTGACTCTTGTGGAGCCAAAATAAAAAAAAATGACATTAGCAGCATGCCCCAAGAATAGATTCTGCATTCTGCCAACAATTTGCTACGACATGCTTCGCCCTGGATAGCTTTCGAATGGTTCTCGAGCTACATAGCTTGGTACCTTGTTACCCCTCATCCCATCCAAGTGAGAAGCAAGCTAAAAATTACCTCTGCTTGGCATCCGTGCCTGTTCCACTTTTTTGCGCCGTAGTCGTAAGAGCACCCTCGGAGCAGAAAAGCAAAGGCATAGAGTGTTGGGACAGCCGACTAGACGCTTATAGATGTTGCTCTTTGAGCTAGACAATCTTTTTTGACTCAAGCTGTTTCCCGCTTGTAGCCGCGTATTGTGGCCCTGCTGATGCGAATTACTTGAGGCACGTTTGTTGTGCAAGTGAGAATCAGCACCGTCACTATTGCGCTAGCGCCAGCCACTCCGGCCGCCACCCTAGTTACAAAAGGACAACCACAAAGGTAGGCTTGAACAAAGGGCCAGACAAGGGGAAAGGCTCGAACAATGAAAGGGCCAGACAATATGAATCAAAAGGTCCAGACAATGAAAAAGGTTCCTGTCCCTGTCCAGTTGCGCACCGCCAAAAGAGCTGTTAGTCATGAGTCGCTGCTATTTTGACCTCGCTGGAAATACACTACGCCACAGGTTGAAGTAATGATTATCAAACTAGCCAGAGCATTTGTCAAACTTTTGACCGCTGCGGAATTTTTCATCAATCACAACTTCATTTATAACACCGCACTCACACACAGCCAATCATGACGCTCGAAACGTCATCATTATCAACAACTTACAGTGGCCAAAGGTCACTGGTAGCACTAGGTTGTATATTTACCGCACAAATAGCAATACTCTTTTGATTTAAGAGGTACCAGCTATTGTGGTGGTGGTGCGTCTAAAAGGTACAAAAGTTGAATAAAGTACCAGCGTTCGTTTGGCAATCAAATTGCACTCATTACGCCAACCAAACAAAAGCTTTTGACAAGTTGAGGGCTTCCGGGTACCCAGGCACTTTCAACAGATTCACACCTATAAGGGATTCGGCAGGTCAAATGCCATTGGAGCGAATAATATTGATTTTCAAACTGGTAAGAGTAAGTGGTGCTCGACCACGTCAAACTGCTCCAAATCTGCTCCAAATTGGGCATTTGGTCCACAGCAATGTAAAGACGAAGCCAGTAGTTTGGATGAACAAGGAATCAAAAGCAGGCGCGTACCTGGTCCTTGGGTCCAGCCGGCGCAGAAGCGGAACCTTTTCACGCTCCTCACCTACCCCGGGGCCCTTTCTTCAAGGCTCAAGGGTCCCCCACGCTTGACAATCGACGTTTAAAAGCAGCCTCGATGAGCTCGACGTGCGCCTCGCGCAAGCCCTGCAGCGCCTTTTTGGTGCCCCGGAGCTCCGTCTCCCTGCTCTTCAGCGCGTCGCCGGCGACGGCGGCCGCCGCCAGACCCTCCCGCAGCGTGGCAATCTCGTTGCTGGCCTCTTCTAGCTGCGCCTGGATGCGCCGGTTCTGGGCGTGCAGGGTGTAATTATCCTCGATGGCGACGTCGAGGTCCCCGGACACGAGCCGCGCGTTCGTCTCGTGCTGGGCGACGCGGATCTGTAGGGCGCAGACGTCGGCGCGGGCCTCGTCGAGCTGCAAACGGAGCGTGGAGCTGTTCTTTTGGGCGTCTTTTAGCTCCTTTGACAAGCTCTGCAGCATGTCCCAGACATCGTCGTCGTCGTCGTCGTCGTCGTCGGTATCGTCGTCGGCATCATAGGGCCGGTCAGAGGGCAGGGAACCCGGAGATGCTTCCATGTGGTTCCATGATTCAACTAGAGCCTCCTCATCGCCGCTCTCCTTGACGCCGGCCATGCGAGGGATACTTTCAATCCGTTCACTATTGAACGCATCAGCGGCACTTCGCCAAGCTGTGCAGGCCTCAGCCTCTCTCTCGTTCACGGGGGTTCCAAACGGCCAAGCTGGTTGGCCCTTCACGGCTTTCCGCTTCTCGTCGTCGTCAGTCTCGCCAGTCCAGTAATGGGCCAAGACTCCATGACCGGCTCTTATCGCGTTCCACGGCCGCATCGGGAACTCCTTGTCCTCCATGCCATTCTTGTTGACCTCGGCGCCAGCCGTGCGCAGCATACTCGCGATCCACCCCGGGCCGCACGCGTCCGCAGCTCGCTGCCGCGCCGTGTCGGCCTCGGCCTGGTCTTTATCAAACAGGATACGGTCCTCGGACACAATATTGTACCCATAGCATTCCCCGTCGGAGCTTTCATCATCGGAGCTGCCACGGTCTGAAGCACTGTCGCCAGGGTCGCTGGGCGTGCCGCGAGCTTCGAGGTCGCAGTCGTCCATGAATTCGTCCGTCTCGCCGGGCGCCGTGTATGATGAGAACAAGTCAGCTATGCACGAGAGACGCGACGCGACGGCGACGATGAAGGACACCGCTATGAGCGAGCCGACTGTGAGCGTGACTTTGCTAGGCATGGGCATCTTAAAGAGACTATAGGAATTTGATGGTTGCCTGATGAGGTTGTTATTAATCAGTATCTCGCTGTCTGGTGAATGCTGTGAATGCTTTGTCGGTTAATGATATTATCATCGACGTGAACGCTGAGAACAGCCGCATCTATTATATGTTCGAGTTCCGCGTACAGAGCTTCATTATCTACAAGGCTCTTTGAAGCATTACAAACAAGGCAGTGTGAACTTGCGAGTTCAATTAACCATGAGCAGCCTCGCAAAGCTCTCCGAGTCCTCTCGTCCAGTCATTGACGCCTGTCTTTGCGAGATACTCTTTCACAAAGCAATGCAGCCTCGACCGGCTTTGCCATGGACGCACAAAGACAGGGGCAATGCACCGCATCCCAGCAGTCTGCATAGTACTGGTGCTCTTTGTCCGGCCCTGTGGCTCATCCTCACCTCACAGGCGAAAGCAAATACTGCACGCAATCGGCCATTGCAGCCCCCACCAACCGGCCAACTTGGCACGATCCGTCATTGTCCGTCCGTACCGTGTCTGTCCCATCCAACCGAGACCGCCATTTGCCCCTGTTTCAGCTCTCTGCCGCACGTTTGTCGTAATCTAGGTCGAAGAACGATCGATCGCTGCCGCCCGTTTGTTCATTCTTGCGACGAGCGATAAATCAGGTCGAAGGGTGCCTGCTTTTGGGGGGGG
>JAPFRM010000278.1:0-39199 GCA_030778325.1 Beauveria medogensis
GCGGGGGCGGGGGCGGGGGCGGCCGGCGTGCAGAAGCCGGTACTGCAGCCCGGCGAGGTCGAGCAGGTGTGCTTTGTGGTTGAGACGCGGCGCGGCGGGGATGAGGAGGAGAATGAGCAGGAGGATGTGGTGGCGAGGGCGAGGGCGGCGCGAGCCGCGGGCGGGCCGGACGCGCGTGTTGTGTTTGGCGTGCTGGGCATTGGCTGGCGCGGGGAGATGGGCAATCGCGGGTTCCTCTCGACGGGCAAGCTGGGCACGCGGGTCGTGCGGTGAGTCGTGCGGCACTGTTCAAGTGCACGTTTGAACAGACATGGGATACATCTGAGCATGAACGGCGGAGCAAGGATTTTACTCCCGTTGATTCCGTGGTATTTGCCCTTCTTCCTGTGTCCTGTGAAGAAAAGGGACAATTTGCATCACGACCGACCTCGTCCGTGGCAAGTGCCGTGTTGGCAGTGGGCTGTCTCTCATCCACGCTGCTTTCTCGTCAATTGAGCACGAAGCAGAGAGCATTCACTTTGCTCTCCGAAGCCGAATACTTGATGTGTCCTGCGCTTCCATGGGAGTTCTCGAATCATGACCTTGCTAGAGTGGCCGAGCCAAGCCTTGGGGCTGTCATTTCGCTTTTTGCTCTAGGCATACAGTCGGCGTGGAAGCGACGTCTGGCTCGTCAAGTTGTTTACTCATGCTACAGTCCAGCCCCAAGATGCCTCGTCGGATAGCACTCTAAGATGGTATATCTATCAAGTACGACCAGAGTGTGCAATACAGGCAAGTATCCTACATCGGCATGGTAAATAGTTGTAAGAGAGTAACTATCGCGCTATCTCTACTTTACGTCTCCAGCGGCGCCGTTATATAGCAGCGAAATTATTGCGGGTCAACTATATTCTTCCGTGGTCTTGGCGCAATGCTATTGTCTGTTTAAGAATCAATGGTGTTTAAGAGGCTCATGACACGACATACGTAATCTGTGCAAGGTATATGGCCTTGCATGGCAACAAAGGACGGCTTGCCCGGGTAGTACAGCCATATCGGCAACCGCTCCGGCCATGAATACGAACCACGGCTTGGCACGAACCAAAGCCCTTGTGGGACAAGCGCTAGCACGAACAAGTCGGCCGCGCTATAACCATTCCATGGCAAATGCTCGCTCGTGCTGAATTGGTAGACATTTGTAGACTGCTCTGCTCCTACGTCCACGGCAAAAACAAGACGGCACTCGTGGCGATAAAAAGAAAATCTGGCCAGCGGACAGAACACGAGATTCCTATGCCCAACTATGCCATTACGTCGATGAACGGCCAAGGGGAAACTATAAATAGGCAGCCAGTGACGCAAGGCGTACGGTTGAGTCGGTACGGCGAGACTCGGGTGGTAGACGACCTCAGGCTCAGCACGGGCAGAGCTCGACCTGCGAGCGACACAAGTTATGAGCTACTCAACTCGAACTTCAATGCGTTGACGGTGAGTGATACTTATCATTCGATAAAGAGCGAAATGCTGATTCCCTTGTGGACGGCTTTGAATGCGTTGGGACTCTGTCGACCCCACCGATGCACTGACATGCGCCGAACCGTGGGGTCGTTTCAAGTTACGGACGACTCAGCTGAAAGAGCAACAAGTTCCTTTGTTGCGACTGGTTCGTCATTCTAGCCCAGCCCAATTTGGCAGTTAACTGAGTCGGTGCCCTTGTGCCCAGCTACCAGTAGGAATCGTTAGCGAATCTTGGCGGCCCCCATCGGTAAACTGATCGTCAGTCAGGCTGCCAGTGGCCTCGGCTACAACCTCAGTATTCATGAATGTTGCAGCGCAATGACAGCCGAGTCGTCTCGCCTCGCGACCTATGTCCCAAGGGCTTCGTTTCGTGGGCACTGCTGCGCGTCACTCAATATGCATGCCATGCATCATGTAAATGGATGTGGCGCAGTGGATCGGGCATCTGTGGCACTTTTTTCCGCCAGGGCGGAATCAGTGGCCGATTCACTATGCCCGATTGCACACACAAAGCCAAGGGAGCCAAGGAAGCACAGGAAGCACTGCATGATGGTAGATAGCCAGATGTTAGGCGAAAGGATTAAGCCGCCCGTTGCCGGCTTATCTGAGCCAAATTACTCGCTCAGCCGCTTGTTTCCTTCTACATCTTTCCCGCACTCGTAGAGATGGTGTGCGGGTGTCGTATTCCACTCCTATCGTGGCTTGCAGAGATAAATACCGGAGGCTCCAAAATGGTTGGGCTTGGGGCACTTTGGGGTGCAGCCAGTGGCAGGAGCGAAAGATTAGTCTGGTGGAGAGACGGGAAGATTGCCACGCGTTTCTGCGGGCGCTGCCATCGAAGTGCTGGCTTGTATCCATAGTGACTAGTTAGTAAATGAGAATAGCTATCTGAAAAAAGGGTCGTGTTTATCGGTAGTTGGCGGCGAGACGCGTTGCAGCTAATAAAAGATCGCCAGGGTCTCCGGGATTGAATGGTCGGAACAGTGAATAGCGCAGCGAAAAGGGATGGCTCAGGTCTTAGATCCATCTGATCCAAGTCAGCCATGGCCATCTCCAAGTATACGTTGTATTGCATTGCGAGGGGCTAAGGAGTAGTTAGGTATCCGTAGACGGCGGCTTACTGTCTTTGAGGACATGCTGGGCGGAGCGGGAGTGTCTGGTCCTCTTGCGGGAGAACGGGGCAGCCCAAAAGCAAAGACGGCAGAGAAGAAAAGGAAGAAAAAATCGATCGTGTCAAGGCCTTGGTGTGTGCGTGGCGCTGCAGGGTTGTATCGGGCAGTTTATGTGAAACAGAGAGCCAGGCCCGCGTGGCCCGCCTGACGCAGGAACAAGCCTGCTGTAATAAGGGGAATTGACTTTACTAGTGGCCCTGGCGGATTGGCGGTACTCGTGTTGGGACTTTGCTTGGCAACACCGGTGGGCGGCTAGCAGCATGGATTGGAACCCCTGACGGGAGCATAGATAGACGCGAAGCCTATTTCTCGCTGGACGAGACAGTGTTTTGTCTTGATTGTTGTTTTTGGTGCTTTGCGGCTGAACCTGGGCACAGCCATACCGGTATTGTTATGGCGACATGTGGAATGCCATCTGGTTCAGGCCATGATGGAGGCCAAGCTGCGTCGGAGACAAAGCTGTTGGGATGGATCTTGTGGCGTCGGCTTGGTGGTGGGTTGGGCGTCTTGCGCCCCATCCCGCATGACGACTGCCCTGCGCTGATTGACACGTCCCGTGGCTGTTGCATAGCCTTTATTGATGAGCGGCATCGATGCCCAAGACCAATATTGTGGCTGCCGCGATATGTTAGCCAAGCATGCCAGCATGCCTCGATACAAACGGCAGGGCGAGTTAAATACTCGGAGCGGGAGACGATGAAATCGGAAATGACGTCGACATGGTCTAGCTCACAGCTGACTAGTTCGGTGGCTCCAGAGGCTCCAAAAAAAAGAGACCCAAAACCCTGGCACAGATGGTGAATGATAAAGGGCGGGCGGAATGCCACAAATACATACGGATAGTTGGGATGGTGGTGATTTGGTGGATTGGGATTTAGAAATGGCAGGGCACTGACAATGGAAACTGCAAGCTGGGCCGAACCCCACCAACAGGATTTGGCTCATGGTGGAGCGAGTGGGCTACAGTTAGGTGTATGGTACAGAGTGCTGCCCATTGCTTGCCAAGTTGCTTTCTTGCTGCAATTGATGTGTGCTTAGTAGCGTGCAGTGCACTATGGTGACTTGCGCAGAATCGAAATGCATGGATATTGTTGTTGATTTGCCCAGAATGGCTCAGCCCAGGTAAATACCTGTCCACCTAATCTTTATACCTTGCCTGATTGCACCTGCAGGCTGCAGCAGATTCCGGCCAGCCAAGCTCACAGGCAAAATGACAGGCATACCTTGTCACTCATCTAGCCACCCATGACGCCTGTGGCTGCCTGTAAAATATCCGCCATCCACTGAAGACGCTGGCCTCTGCAGCATCATCAATACTGATTCTTCGCCGGCAGGCTGCAGTCTCGAGAACCACTACCTACCTAGGTAGGGGTGATTGGTACCTAGGTACCTAGGTAGGTTTCGGATCGACACCTCCATGGATATCACCACTGCTCTACCACTGCCAAGCATCCACGCAACCACGTCAATGCTAGCCTCAACTAGACCTCGTACTAGCGGCTCTCCTGCCTGTCACCAAAAGGGGTTTCCCAGGATCTGCAGGTAGCTACCTACTTAGGTAGGTACTCAGTAGTACGGATACACAGTAGTGACCACTGCATGCTGGCATTGCCGTCGTACGCTAATCCCCGGACCGAAGCTGACTGTGATTAACTAGCTGCAAACACCCGCGTCACTCTTGTCAACCAACCTCTGCTTCTCCGCCTCAATATTTCATGTTCACTTTTCCTTCCCGTCTTGTCTCTCCTTCATCTTTAACCTTTGACTCCATCACGCTAGACTCAATCTCTTTCTCATTTCGTCAAACAACTACTCTAGTCGCAGCCACGACGCGCGCCATCAAATTTATGAAGCTCGCCTCCACCCACTCCAACGAAACTTGGAAACCTTTAGTTAGTTCGCCCCTCCCCCTCGGGCCCCTTCCCCCTGTCCCGCCTCTCAGCCTTTGAGTTGCATCTCATGGCCTGGCCTTGTATGCTCCTACCGCCGCCGAACCATTTCGCTTCTTTCACTTTCGACCGACACATTCGTATTGCATTGAGAGAATCCTGAGCTACTCATCATCGCCCTCAATTCCCCCATCCATCTCATACCTTCATCAAATCTATCCGCTGGTCGGCCACCAAACCCTGCGCTCTTCGGTCGCCCTTCCGACCTGCCTTCGCGACCATCCTTTCCTCTCCGATCAGCTCATCGCCCAACGTCTCGACCAGCCCAATTCACAAAAGCCCATCGAGAGCCGCTCAACGGTCTGCCTCCTGTTGGAGAGCCTCAACGCGCGCCGACCGGCCCCACGGCCAACATTTTGACCTTTCAGCCTCCAGCCCGCACACATTGACATGAAATGGATTCCTCGTCTGCTCCTCTCGCTCACTACTTCTGGATTGCCGGCGTAGAGTCAATATCCTACGACGATGCTCCCCATACAATTTTGCCCGTCGACGACACCATTGCCGAGGATGGTGAGCCTGATGACGGCGTAATTGTCAACGGCCAGCATCGCGCCAATGCCGCCCGCCATTCACGCCAAAACTCTGCCAATCGCCTCTCCAAACTCTCCATCGACGCCCATTCCACAACCAGTACACTCGATGACGATGGAAGCCGCAGCAACCGCAGCAGTGCTACCATTCGCCCAAGCAGCAAACTACCTCCCGCTGCAAATGGCTCGAGTACCGTCGCACCACTCGAGGAAGGCTTGCCGCTCACTGTTCGCATGGGCGACGTTGACTTTGACAGAGCTTTGCTCAAGTTTGCAGCTGAGCGAGAAAACTTTCTCGAGGATCTCTCCTTCACCGCCGGTGCCAGAGTTCAGGCCAGAGCTCCCATGGTCAATCCCCGTGCTGAGCGCATCAAAGCCGATGAGATACCTAGCGGCCGAATGAGTCCGCTACGCAGCCTCAAAGGCAGCATACGTCGAAAAATCAGCTTTAGAGAAATGAGCAGCACAAAACGACAGGGCAACATCAACAAGAGCAGCAGCATCAATGGAGCTGGTTTGTTCCCTACTTGACTTGTCCAAAACAACATCACTAACGCGTCTATAGCCTCTGTACGCACCGCGAAGCGCCTCAGCAATTACAATTCCGTAATTCCTCCGCCCGAGCCGCTCAATACCGATCCTGATATGCACCCGCTCAAGCGTCGCTTCGAACCCGTTCTGTTGGACCGATATCCCCCCAAGACTGCCACCGAAGAGGTTCCACGACGAGGCCGATTCCCAGATTATGTGCCCATGTTCGCCTTCCCCAATGATATCCAGATCGTCTCCTCGGATGAACGCCCGCGCTCGACATGGCATGGCTTCACCATGACAGCAGAGGATAGCAGCAAACTATATGGCATTTCCATTATCATCTGGACAGCCTTGTCGGCCGACGTTGCTGATGAGGTCGAGGTGAAATGCGAGCAGTGGCGCCAGAGCCACATGTCGAATGAAGAACGCGAACTCGCCGCGAGCTTGGGTGTCAGACTGGCTGGCGAGCGCACACATCTTTCACAGCTTCTAGCGAAGTTGCCAACAATACCCTCTGGTTCTTCCGCTCGCGACAGGCTTGAAGATGAAATCAGCACTGTCGAGGAAAAGATTGCGCTCATGACGGATATGCTGCGTCCACTTCGCCACGGTGCGGCCTCCAAGATTGAGGGGCTGACGGCTGGGGAGAGTGGACTGTGGATCCCTCGCGCCTACGGCGTCTTGGGCAAAGACGCTGCCAACATGTCCTTCTGGAAGGAATGGCTCAAGGCAATTGTTGTCCCCATGACGGATGGGGCTGTTCTCCGAATACCTCCCAGCTCACCCAGGGTCGGCCGTTGGCAGCCACTTGAGCGCTATGTTGTCAACATGTGTACCGAGGCATTCAGTCCTCTTGGGTCCAAAACGCAGGTCGAATTGGGAATCCGAGAATTGAAGCTTTATGCTCGCAAAGAGGCCACCAATGAGATACCTGGTTCCCGGACTATTGATTTATACGCCCTATTCCGCTGCCTGTCGCTGGAGAACATCGTCGCTCTCTACGAATACGCCATGGCTGAATCTCGCATAATCTTCCTTTCCTCGCACACCAGCATGCTGCATTTGGCTTGCCACGCATTGGTTAACCTGCTGTACCCTCTAAAGTGGGCCAGTATTTTCATCCCCATCCTTCCCGCCAGACTGATTTCAGCCCTCGAAGCTCCTTGCCCCTATATCGTCGGTGTTGAGCGACGATACGACCGCATTGATCTGCCTGACGACTACGTTCTTATTGATCTCGACAAGGATACCATTGACGCGACTTCTCAGCCTCACCGACTACCTCGCCAACAAAGACGAAAGCTCATGTCACTTCTTCAAGTTGCCGCCCCTCACCGGATTCGCTATGGCGTTGTGGAAGGCCCGCCACCATACGCCGTTGAGTCGTTCCCTTATGATGCCTTTTCGACGGAGAACGGGTCCATTTTCAATAATAGAGCTGCCGACAGCACTCTAGGGAAATGGGTTTCGCAAAACTCGTCGAGCTTTGGTGAGCCCGTGGCCGCCTCTGTGCTACAACCTCCTGTATTCAACGCATTCGCAGAGGCTGTCACTGACAATGCCAAATCGGACCGCCCTGGCACCAGCAAGTCGAGCAGGACGAGCCCCGAGTCCTCAGTGTCACCCGAATCTGCCCACTTCCCTCCTATCCCGTCAACACCAATCTCTAGAAGCGATTCTGGTTTCGCGCTGACGGCGACTCTGCGGGAGAAGCGCTCGGGCCACTTTGGCGAGGAAAAGATGCGACGCAGCTCTTCGTTTGGCATGGATAAGTTCCAGCCAATGCATCGACCTAGTCATCCTTTCCTCAATGGCCATCAGCAAAATTACAGCATTTCGGGAATATCCATTGATTCAACGGCGACCGGGTACGGGGGCGGTAGTGGCGGCTATGCACCGTCTACTTACGCGCAATCGACTCTGGCGGCATCAACCATTATGCCAAGCATGCAAATTCAGCCTGTTCGCAACACTGAGACGACAGTGTGGGTAGAAGGTCATTGCTTCAACCTGGACCGCAAGGACGCTACTTCGACATGCACTATTTGCGCCGAAAAAGCAGATGCTGAAGGCATGTACCATTGTTCCGCGTGCAAGACAATTTCACATGGTCGCTGCTTGGGCGTCGCTTCGCTTGTCTGTCCTCAGGCCTTTCACTCTGACCGGGTTCGTGCCGCCTTTGTCCGCTGTCAGGCCAGTCTGCTCTATACCTATCGCAAGCATCTCGCCCGCCCGTCGAAACAACAACGCTCTAACGGACAGATTTACGCCTTTGACATGGATGGGTTCATTAAGAGTCTCCCACATGAGCAGCAAGACTATGCCGTCATGATGCGCGACACGCAGCTATTCAACGAGTTTATTCACGAACGAGAGCTTACAGCGCCTACAGAGCCGTCGATTCGACTGTTCGACGAAGTAATCATGGCCAAGAAGGCGCGTGGGCGTCCCGGTCTCTCGTCTGGCCTGTCGACGCTGTCGCGCCTTTCGTCGATTCGAGTATCCCATGGGGCCTCTGCCAACGCCTTTGGTCTCGCCCCGCCGCGTGGCTCCAGCAAGCCACCGAGCTATCTCAACGACACATCTGATCACATCTGGCGAACCGCGGCTGTGCCGGTGCCCAAAGGCAACTTTACCGGCGAGTACCGCTCGGTCGTGACGCGAGTGCCCGCCCGCTTAGATCGCACTCTGATGCGCGAGCCGCGTGCCATCCAGGGCGTGCCACGCGTGGAACAGCGTGGCTCGCGAGGTCTTGTGCGAAAGCAAGTCGCCAGCATGCTGGGCACTACGCCCCCGCCTTGAATGAGCCGTCACAGCACATTCTTGTCGTTGAATACCGTCAGACTCAAGCAAAATCCAAACATTAGGCCTGGCAAGGTAACCAACTAAATCGATGTATTCGCGCATCATTTGCACTGAACATGAGGGTGCCAGGAACACAGACGCTACTTGTATATTATTCTATCCAAAACAGGGAGGCTCGAAAAGTTTGCTATTCTTTTTATTTCTTCTAGTGTGTTATCTCTCTTTTCTTTCACATTGTTGTATTTTTTCTTGCCGGCTTTATTCTTCATCTACGGTTTCGCGAGACAAGGAATATGTGTGCCAAGGGGCACAAGGAAATGGCAACGGGGCAACTTGGAGGAATTGTCAGACTCTGATCAACTTTGGACATGTGGGTGAAAACAGCACCCGTCGGATACAACAACGAGAATTCAATTTGCTATTTCGGGGAGTTCTTGGTCAAGCATATACATAGTGATTCTTGCACCAACTGTTCAAGTATATCAAATGCACCTTTGCAGTTCCTGTGCATCAAATGAATTGTGCTTCAAACGCGCCGCGAGTGGGCAGCCGAGGTGACGTGTGTATTTTCAGTGGGCAAGTCTAATAGCACTGGACAGAGAATGGCCGATTACACCGCGTCACAAATGACGAATCACAAACTAGAAATTACAATACAACGATCATCAGGCAATGACTCGATTCAATAGTTTGATTCGTCAACAAGCTCAATAGCAAAGCTGGTATATGTGAATCTGCCCACAAGGTAGCAACCGCGTGTCGAATGCACGGACAGGTTGCATGACGCGTAAAAACAAGGTGCTGGAAGCAAATCAATCTCTAGTCATAACAAGATGAATGCAGCAATATTTGCTTCCAGCGGGTATAATGGTATGTTCTCCTCCGCTTCCCCCTCTTTCCGTCCAACTCTTCCTTAAAACGCTAAAAAGAGTCATGCTCCCAGCCGACTTCCTTTAAAATTTGCGCGGCCAATTTCTGGTATGACAAATGGCCTTGCTGTAGATGTTTGACATGGTAGTTTTCGACACCATCGACGCCTTTAATCTCCTGCAATCCTGCAATCCCGGAATGGGTGTTTGAAGTGCGATATAGGAAGCCAAGAAGGTAGTCTTGTTCCGTGTATGCGTTGATTAAACGACCCGAGACGACACTCTTCATCGCCATCCAGACTTTGCTATCTGAAGGTGCGGGAGTACCCATCATGACGACGGAATCAACCAGGCCAAACTGACGACGCTCCGCAAGAACCATGAGGCACATGTATATCGCCCTAGCGGCAAGGCTATAGCCGACAAGAGATACCGAGCGCTCTCCGTGGAATTTGTGGCGGACAATGGCATCAGCAAGAAGGTTTCCGAGTTTTTCGGCACGAACCATGCCGAGACTCCAAGGATTGTCAATAATCTTGCTGATTTTGAGCAAGGGCTCGGGCCATTTCGAATTCAGTAGGCAGTGGAAGACTGTAGGACCGTAAGGATAAGCCACGTTTTGAAAAGATACAAACCTACTTGAGTCCTTTAGAATCTGCTTTCTGGCCAGTTTCCATGCAGTACTGCCAATAACAGTCTCGAGGGCATTGCCGAGGCTTTCAACGGTGGTGAGGTCCCATTGCACCACGTAGACCTCAGTCTGTTGGCCCAAGGAACTCCATGGAGTCGTAACCGCATCGCCGTTGAGCATGAACCCGCCTAGCGCGATAACAATCCGTAGTCGTCGCTGTCCAGGTAATGGCTGTCTTGGGTCCAGATACTTGGCATCTCCAGCTTCCGTCACAGACCAAAACGAAAAGTCCTGAATCTCGCGCAGAAAGCCTTCCACCATCTTGTCAACTGGCTTGGCAGGGTTCATACCAAACAGCGAGCCCATTAGCAGGCCGTTTTCAGACATGATACCCAAAAGAGCCGCGGCAGCCAGTGTTGTCAGGCCACTACCCTCAGAACCAACACCAACACCAACTAGAGCTCTAGCAAGGCCCATGCTGCCCATGTTGGCCCCACCGAGGCTAAACTTCCATCTTTTGGAAAGCTTGTTTTCTTCCTTTTGAGCCGCCGCCTTTTCTGGGCTGACTTCCATGGCAGCGGCTGCAAGACCTTTGGCGATGCGAATTTCATCCTGATTGTGCACCTTGATGGGCAGGTTCAGAGATGAAGTCAGGTTGACGAGAAGCAGTCGGGCATTAGCATTGTAGTCGTGAAGCGACAGCACAACGAGGAACATTATGTGCAGCAGCAATTTCCGTCTTTCATAAGGCAGTGGCCACAGGTTGTTGGGGATGGCGGGATGGAGTCGGCCCAGAAACGGGTCGACGTGGGCGGGTGGTATTTGGGGAAGAGCTGTGATTTCAGGTTAGTTGAGATTGAACGATGGAAACATCTTCAACAGCGAAGTCATTACCATTTGACACTGCGGTTGCAGGGGGTGTGGAAGGTGCTCCACGGCCATTGAGTCTTGCGTCACGCCCTCCACGGCCTGTACGCGCGCGAGGCGGACCACCTCGGTTACCTCTTCCGCGACCTCGACGGGCGACTTCCCTTTCGGCATTGTCGACAGTCAAGTCTCGGAGACGCTGGATGATGGACGCCTGCCACTTGCGAAAGAATGCAACAGCTTCGTTTCTCAGTTCTTGCAACTGCGGAGGAGTGTCGTCGTCATGATGGTGTTGTTGGGGAGAGGGCTTGATTGGCGCAGATCCAATAGGTCTATTTGTAAAGGATCTTGGAGGTGCGGTATTCTCCTTGTCGTTGCTTTCCTGTTCGCGGAGAGCCAGAGCCAGCCAGTTTCGGTCGGGGCCTTCACCTTCCACGAATGGAATCAGAGGAGAATCAAACAGACCGTTGATGTCTCGAAACATCTTTTCAGTGATGGCCGTGACGAGAAGAATCAGGTTCGACTTTTCGTTGTCGCTGATGATGCCAGTGAGATCAACGGGGCGTCGTGAAGGCGCGCTGCCTCCTCGCCCTCCACGAGCCATTATGTCTTCTGATGTAGATTAAATCATACGCGACAGCAAATGAAGGGGGGGCACCTTGGCTGAGTACCAGGCGAGGGGATTGGTGCTGTCAAATGCAAACAGGGGGTGAGAAGTCGTGATGTTGTCTGGAACTGCTGTTAGCAAACGATGTAAGTGCAGGCTATTAGGGCGTTGATGGAGGCGAACAAGACGAACTAAATAGAAGGACGATTGAGCTCGCAACAGGAAATCGTCAAAGATGGAACACGATTTGAGCACCTGATGAAGCTAGGTGCGACTGGTGAGCGTTCTGTACGACCAAGTGACGATACACGAGCGTCAATTTATTGGCTGACTGGCTGTTGTAGAGGCAAGGCTGTGAATGGAACAAACGCCAAGATGGATGCAAGAAAGAAAAAGAAAGGACGGACTCATGTATCGGCTTGGACTAAGGCAGAGATGGATTTTCGGCAGACAAGATCAAGTGAAGAGAGAGAGAGAGGGAAACGAAAGATCCTGGCCGGCCAGGTGTTGAGGCGCGTTGGGCGAAAACTGCCTGCCACCTGCCACAAGAGTGATTGCCAAGTGTCGCGGCAGCTGGCAACACGAGCGGCAGGTTAGGTGCCCAACAATCGAGACGGGAATACCATGGGATGAGACTGGATTCGCTAGAATGAGGGATTGGGTGATACGCGAGATCGTGCAGCAGCAGCAGCCAACGCTGATTCGTTTTTTCCTAGAGCGAGGCGCGATTACATCTCTATATGGAATGACACTTGCAAGCCCTCCATGTGGAAGGGAACAAAGCAAAATAATAAGGGCCTCTGCACATTCACCGGCCGTCCATCTTGTGTGACGCAGCGGAAAGAATAAAGGAAGAATTTGACTAAACGGGTTGTGAACTGGGGCGGCTGCTGTTTGAACGGGACGAGGAGAGAGAGAGAGCATGTTTTCGGTTCGGCCCTATGCAGCGTAACCGAAAGGAAGCAATCGTGTGGTTTTCGCTAAAGAAATAAAAAGTCAAGAAAATTCGGAAGTAATAAGAAGAGGGAAAAGGGAAAAAAAAAAAGAAAAAAAAAAAAACCTCTGCAGGTCAGAAAACGCGGGCAGCCGAAATGAGCTGCTCGTCCGCTGACGGGAGGCTGCACAACGTCATTGGCCATCCGTTTGCACCCCCGGCGGCCCGCGTACGGGGGAGATGAACATGCTGATTGGTTTGAATCAAAGGGAAGGGAGGGGGGAGACACTGAAAGAAAGCAACTCTCTCTCTATTGGTAAACTCGTTTCCCACGAGATTCCTGTTCCTGCTCGGCAATATCAATGCGGTCGAGGTTGTCTGCCTACCTGCCTGCCTGCCGGCTGCGGCAAAAGTATGTCTGGCTAGGTATGCGTTTGCCAATGGCCAGAGAGCTAGTCCTGCGACGCTACCCTGCCTGTTGCCGTATACGGTATACGCGCGAAAAAACGCCATGGCACTATCGTTCCCATCAAAAGAGGGTGTCCGTGTTGGTCATGTGGTCGCCTCCAACGAAAGCCCAGCATGTGCAGTGGACAGCCTTTTTCATACCAAGCATGAAGATATTCAAAACATCGCTACTGGATCAACAACGAACGATGCTTCGAGATACAGACACACACATGCGCATACACACCGCTTCGGTTCTGGCTGCTACCCCAGAATCTACAAGGCGCGTGCATGCGCCTCGGCTCCAATATACACATGTCCATCGGTCATTGTGAATATCTGCAGCGCCCAAGTCCGGCTCACCGTCTTGAAACGACTCCAATATTTTTCTCCTTCATGGGGCCATCTTTCCAGAGGTGGCCGCCAGCCCTAGCTTTTTCTTTGTGTAACCCGAGATGGCTGCATTTTTTTTTCCTGTTCACCGGCTGCGACACGTCGGTCTGGCCAAAGAGAAGTGGCGCTCCATCCACCCTCCCCTCTCTTCGGTCAAAGGCGCACCCAGGTAGCGGGCCTTTGAAGTTATCATTTGCAACTCATTTGCGTTTCACTTGCTCAAACAAGAAAATATAAGGCATATATACAAGCCCGCCCACCTATACAGCCCATATACTATCGAGACAACCATCTTGCACGTGGCCGTGTCCACACGCCCTACTCTTTCCAGCTCCTCAAGGATCAGGAAACAAGAAAAAGCAGGGACTCTTTCCAGGATGCCCTCCTTGTGCTGTCATTTCACTCATCCATCTCGTGGTATCGGAAATGTGCCGTTGCGGCAAACGTCGGGATTGGTAATCCGCAGATGCTGCACTGGTCGCCCCTCGCTCCGCTCCAACACTCATCAGCATCCAGCTCGTCAAAGTCATCGCCGTCTTCCACCACCACCTCCGCCGGCATGCCCTCCTCCTCCTTCTCGCCATCCGTCTGCTCCTCTATCACCACCCTCCACGGCCGGAGCACCTCGTCCTGCCGTTTAAACATGTTTGCAATGTCCCGACCTGCCCCGTGCTTGTCCTCTGCCGCCCCCGCAGCCATGTTTGCCACGCAAATGTTGACAAGCTGTAAATTCCACCCGCCGCTACTGCTACTACCGCTGCTGCCCTTTTGCGCACCGAGACGCCGCAGTAGGGGCAGCAGCGCCTCTGATACCAGGCGCTCTGCGACCTCTTCAACGTCCGCTCCAAGGTCCAAGAGGAAGCTCGGCGCAGGCGCAGACCTCGACACCCGGTTGAAGCTGCGCTCCTCGCCTGACCCGGGTTTTGGCCAGGAACGGATGGACAGGCGTAACGTGCGCGGCCGCGCAGCCCATCGCAGCGCGAGCGGCTCGTCCGCACTGGCGTCTTGGCTTACAAGATCGATGCGCATCCGTCGCACAAGAGAACACGACAGCTTGAACAGCTCCTCCGTAATCTGCGCCATCGATTCCAGCCCCTTGTAGGTGTCCTCAATACTCAGCTGGCTCGGCACGTCTGTCCCTTCCTTGACTTCGGTGGCGTCCACCCCGTGAAGCAGCCCCCATATGCGCGCACCGACTCCCCGCTCCGCTCCTGGACCTGCCAGCAGCTTCTCCAGCGAGGCCGGCGAGACGACCGGATGCAGACGCGCTTCTTTTACAGTGACGACCGACTTGAATGTGTGCGAGTCGGAGTCGTTTTCGACGCCTGTAACGGCAGACTCGATGGCGTGCGCCATCTTAAATCCAATACCAGGCACATTGCGGAGCAGATGCGCATCCATAAACGCCACAGCATCGTCGTCGGTCAGCGCGAGCAGAGTCGTCTGATTTCTGGGCTTGTGTTTGCTTCCGGCGAGCTTGCTGAGGACCTTGTTGGTTGCGACGCCGCAGGTCGACGTGTAGCCAAACTCGGACTCGATTAGGCCACGCAAATGCATGGCCAGGCGCGAGCCGAGAGCGAGGCGAAGCATCACTGCATTCTCAGGGTCTACGGCGGACGAGTACGGTCCAAGAATCGGCCCCGCAACAGTGCTCAAGTCGCACGGGAAGCCCACCTCGGGGTCATTCTTCGCAAGGTGAAAAAAAGACTGCTCGAGGGTGCTCCTGTTGAGGCAGGAAAAGTTGTAGTCTACAATGTCGGTCACGTCCATGAAGACCTCGTCAAACCCAAGCCGCTCAACTTTCCCGTTCCATGAATGCAATTTGAGGAACCCGTAGAGAGTTTTGCTCATGTCGCGAAACGGCGAGAGATCCTCGCCGTCCACGAGGACGAGCTCAGGGCAGACCTTTTTAGCCTCAGTGACGAGCATTAGCTTTCTGACGCCCTTGGCGCGGGCGCTGTAATTGCACGTGGCGAGAATATTCTTCTGGCGCACGCCGAGCGTTTTACCCTTCAGGTGCGGGTGTTTATTCTCCATGACTTGAGCGTAGAAGCAGTCG
Source organism: Beauveria medogensis (assembly GCA_030778325.1). Taxonomy (NCBI): domain Eukaryota; kingdom Fungi; phylum Ascomycota; class Sordariomycetes; order Hypocreales; family Cordycipitaceae; genus Beauveria; species Beauveria medogensis. The sequence goes on from JAPFRM010000278.1 coordinate 15,298, forward strand.
TAGTCCTGAGGGCCGTTAGTTGGAACGCGCGTGTGGGGTGCGTGATGCCTACGAATTGTAAGATGATGCGGTCATCCTTTCTTTTTGGTGGCTTTCTGGCCGGCGACTCCATTTCGGAGGTGTTCTCGGCCGCGCAGCCGTAGGTATCGTGAAGCAAGGCAGCATTGGCGGCAGGCCGTGGCATGCACGCCTTGTTGGCATGGGTGAAGGCGTGAAGCCTTGCACTTTTGGTAAGTGGGTAACAAAAGATGCTGCTTAACTGCTGTATACGTGGAGCATGGCCTACCTTTCCCAACTAAACTCATTTGCATACCTCACCTACTACCACCTTATTCTCTTGTTTCTCCCATCTTAATCCTATGCTGCTTGAACGCGTCGTTCTCCTTATCAACCTAATTTTCATAGGCCCCTTTATTGGCCTTCACTGATCACTGATCACTGATTATCAGTAGGTGGGGGGAACGTGGCGACAAACGGGCTCGTCGAGGCAAACGGCGATGGTGTTTCTTTAAGCACTGAGGCCAAACTAAAAACAGCAAAGTAAAAGCATAGATTCCAGAGATGGCCATATTTGGGTCTTGCAAGAGACATTTTTCACTAAATTCTTTACAATGAAAAGGCGCAGGAGATTCGCAGCGCCGCTGAGCTCCAGCCCCGAGAACCGCACAGCCAGTGTCGGGGTGCAGTCGCCGCAACGCCCCACAACGCCGACGACCCCTACCTCTCAGTGAAGGAGCTCGCAAAATGCCATCGCCATGAACCATCAAGATCCTCAGTGGGAAAAGGTCTGGAGAGCCACTCGCCATCTGCTTTCCAGGTAAACACATTGGTTTTAAACAATGGATCTTCTCAAATCAATTCTGCCGCCCGGCAAGGGTATTCTCCCTTATTACATGCTGATTGTGAGTTCTCGCGCCAGCTCCTCCTCCTGAACCCTCGTTCCACCCACGACAGCCACGCTCTCCCTGTTTCTTAAGCCCAACCGCTGACCACACATCCTCGCCCCCCCCCCCCCCCCCCCCCCCCCCTCCGCAGCTCTCTGTCGTCTCGATTGGCAACTCGTTGCAAGCCTACCTGACGCTGCACTTTTCGCGGCGCGTCTACAACGGCCTCTTCGTGCCCAACCCGCAGCTCGGCAAGACCCCGGCCGACGAGGACCGCACCGACAAGCTCGTGCCCGCGCGCGGCGGCAGCCCACCAGACCCCCGCGCGACCGACCAGCTGACGCCGCTCGCCGGCCGCCTCTTTGGCACCTGGACGCTCATCACCTGCATCGTACGCTGCTACGCCGCCTACCACCTACACATTGGACCCGTCTACAACATTGCCATCTGGACCTACGTCGTCGCGCTGGGCCACTTTGCCAGCGAGCTCTTTGTCTTTAAGAGCATGTCGTTTGGTGTGCCGCAGCTGTTTCCCTTTTGTCTAGCGACCACGGCGCTGATCTGGATGCCTATGGTCCGTGATTACTACGTCGAATTCAACTAGAATCCCCGGGCGTCACATCGGAATGAATCGACAAAAAAAGTAAGAGACGACCACTTGGAAATCCCTGGCAACTCACCTCATGTGCTTTATTACTAGCTGCATCTAATACACCGAAATATCCTCTCCTCGTTTTCAAACAATTTACATCATTTGCTTCGACTTCTATAGATCTCGCCGCCGCAGTCGCGCAGACGAGCGGCTGCTTGCTCCGGCGTAATGTCGCGCTGAGGCTCGGCCATGAGCTCGAAGCCGACGAGAAACTTGCGCACCGTTGCGGATCGCAGAAGCGGCGGGTAAAAGTGCATGTGGAGGTACGAGTTTTCAATCTCTTCCTCGGTGCCCTTTAGAGGCGCTTGGTGAATGCCAGAGCTATACGGGAAGCTGCATTCGAACAAGTTGTCGTAGCGGCGCGTGACCTCCTGGATCGTCTCCGCAAACTGAATACGCTCCTCGTCCGTACAGTCTACCAGGGCACGGATATGGCGCTTGGGGAGCACAAGGACCTCAAATGGCCAGACAGCCCACCAGGGGCAGACGACGAGGAAGCCATCGTTTTGCCAGACGATGCGCTCCTGCTTCTCGAGCTCCAGCTTGGTGTAGTCGGCGAGGAGGTGGCGGCCGTGCTGTTTCCGGTATTTGCTCATCTGCGCAATCTCCTTGCCGGGCTCTTCGGGCATGGTCGACGTGGTCCAGATTTGGCAGTGCGGGTGGGGATTGGAGCAACCCATGGCGGCGCCCTTGTTCTCGAATATTTGCATGTAACGATACTCGTCGTTTGGGATTGGGGCTTGCTGGCGCGAAACCGAGAGCTGGAGCTTGTTGGCAACCTCAACGAGCGGATTTGAAGCGGACAAGTGGTTTGCATAAATCCGCGTCCAATGGTCGATACAGGGTACAATTTCGGAACCTGGCATGTCGGCCAGCGTGAGATGATGCTTTGGCGAAAAGGTCATGACGTAGCAGACACCTTTGACACTCTTGGCCTGTAAGAGTAGGGAGCCGAGATCTGAATTGCGTTAGCTTTCGAGAGAGTGTTTTCCAAGAGACGCAGTGTGGTACCGTTGGAGGAGGGCTCGGGCTCATAGTCGGGCTGTTGCTCTTTGACAGCGCTGTAGTCGTTGACAAAGGCAAACGTCTTTTCATAGTCGGGGTTATGGTCGCCAGAGGCCCTGGTATTGCGAGGGCAGAGATAGCACTGTGAGATTGGTCAATTGGAGACGTTGCACTCATGCATTACACCAATCTCACCTTTGAGTCGTATTCGGGTAGCTTGATTTCGACGGCAGCCTCCTGCTGTCCTCTGAATATCCTATCAGCGGTCGAGCAATGTAATATACAGGTGCTACTCACTGCCACGGTCGCTTTGTTCGATGAGGGGAGACCAAAAGCCAGCTATCCGTCAGCGGATTGTACCGACGGTGCGAAATGTCGTCGAGAATCTTGTCAGGCATGTTGGCGGGGGCGGGGCAGCTCAGCGATGCTCGAGCATGCAGTGGATAGCTAGAAGACTTGACAGAGCAGAATATGATACCGTGAGGCGAAAACAACTTCTCGAGATGTGGCACGAGAGTGAGCGGCGAGATGGAAATACGCGCAGTATTTTTGCCAGACCAGCGCGTAGGATTAAATGTGACGCTTCTCAAGAATGAACTTGTTGTCTAACAGTAAGCGCTCCAATGATATCATGGTACTGAAGCAGGAGCTCGGGTTACCCCACGCAACCCCAATTTACGGCGAATTGCTCGGAGGAAAAAAAGCTGCACACAAGTATGCTTAGGAGTCTATCAAGGGGGCTAGTGATGGGGTTTTTCAAGATTTGACAGCCTGATTCGAGAATTGTCTTTTGAAATTGAAATTGATTCGTGAACAACAAAACAACACACAGTGGCCACCAGTGCAGGTGGAACCGCAACGGGAAATCCGCACATCATCTTTGCCAAGAGGCAGCGTAGCGGAAAGACATTGACAATCATTTTCAAATGAACTACTGATTCTTGAAAGAAGAGTCCCAAGTAGAAAAAAAAAGAAAAGGAATTTGATTTCTTTTCCTCTCAATGACATTGTAGTCATGTTGTAGGATACTTGGCCATTTGCTGCTTCCCCGTAGTCGTCACATGACCTGGCACGTGCAGCACCGGACAACTTCCCTGCTTTTGCTAGCGGGCGCGCGCCTCAGAGTGCAGTGGCATGGGTCGCGACAATGCCGCATTGCTCCAGTCTTGCGCTGACAAGTCCGACAGGCGACAGGCGACAGCGAGTTTCGTCATCAACCAAAGCTAAGAATCAGCCATTTCCATCAAAATTACCACAAAGTCTTCGAACCCGATATCGAAGCATGCTTTTAATTGCATAAGATTTTCCCTGTTCTCCCGCAGTGTCGCCGCAGCGTACCGTTGAACCGGCGCAGCTGGCGTCATAACCATTTGCCAGTGGAGCTCGGTCCGGGCAAGTTGCGCATCACGGTATCAGCACAGCAATCATTGAGCCAACATGGGTGTGATTCGCAAAAAAACTGTCAACAGAGGTGGCGAAGGAGGTGTCAAGTACGTCTGTGATGCCTGTTCCGTCGACATCACGTCTACTGTAAGTCTGTCGCGTACTCCCTGCGGCGCAGTCGTCAAAAGCCACTTCCTAGGCCTTCCAATCGCTAACCTTGGTCGCGCATCCAGGTTCGAATTCGATGCGCAGATTCAGCATGCACGGATTTTGATCTTTGCGTCTCTTGCTTTGCCAAGGGAGAGTCGCGCAACGCACACGACCCCGCCACTCACGCTTTCCGAGTCATTGAACAAAACTCTTTTCCAATCTTCGACGAGGAATGGGGCGCAGACGAAGAATTGCTTCTCATCGAAGGTGCAGAAATATATGGACTCGGATCTTGGGCGGATATCTCTGATCACATCGGTGGTTTCCGTCAAAAGGACGAGGTTCGCGACCACTATCTCAAAACATATGTCGATTCTCCCCACTTTCCTCTCCCAAAGCGCTGCAGCCCACACGACAATGAGCTGGCCAAAGAAATTCCTCGAGAAGAATTTCAAGCGCGTAAGAAGCGCAGGATCGAAGAGCGCCGCGAGGCTGCTAAAAATGCGCCGGCCTTACAACCCAAGACGAAACCGACGGCCTCTGTGCCCAGCTGTCACGAAATCCAAGGCTATATGCCCGGTCGTCTAGAATTCGAAACTGAACACGCTAATGACGCCGAGGAAGCTGTACAACTCATGCAATTTGACCCTGGCGATGGTCTGAACCCGAAGACGGGGGAGCTGGAGCCCGAAATGGAGCTCAAACTTACCGTCATGGAAATTTACAATTGCCGACTCACACAGCGAGTCGATCGCAAAAAGGTCATCTTTGAGCACAATCTGCTTGATTATAGAGAGAATTCAAAGCTAGAAAAGAAGAGGACCAAGGAAGAAAAGGACATGATTCAAAAGGCCAAACCTTTTGCGCGCATGATGAATCGCAAAGATTTTGACGATTTCTGTCAAGGGCTCGTCGACGAGCAGAACCTTCGACAAGCCATTTCTCAACTACAAGAATGGCGCAGTCTCAAGATTGGTGACTTGCGCAGCGGTGAGAAATACGAGGCGGAAAAGGCTGCCAGAATACAAAAAGCCATTCCCATGGGCTCTATGGATCGCGAACGTCTTGCCTCTACACAACGCAACAAGCAAACTGCACCACCTGAGCCGGCCAGCGGCGCTGCCCTGCTTGTCGCGCCTGAGCTGCCCAGTCACATCAACCAGAGCACAGCCGACGGCGAAGACAAAGCGCTTGTCAACGGACAGACCAATGGTGTCGTAACCAATGGCCACGCGCCACCACCTCGACCGAAATACACTCCTCAGCCAATCTCGGGTGTGCAGTCGCTGCATCTTACCCAGGACAATGCGCCAGACTTACATCTGCTCACGCCAGAGGAGCACAAGCTTTGCGATGTGATCCGCTTGCAGCCCAAGCCTTACCTCATGATCAAAGAGCAAATTCTCAAGGAGGCGCTGAAGTCAAATGGATCACTCAAGAAGAAACAAGCGAAAGACATATGTCGACTAGACTCACAGAAGGGAGCGAGAATATTTGACTTTTTCGTTAATGCCGGCTGGGTTGGAAAGGCTTGACAGGCAGGTGCAAGGTTTCTATCAGGCTGGGAGGTTGCCGTGTTTTTTTTTTCTGGGCTTGGTACAGCCCCGGAGTAATGGTGGTTGGGTTTTTTACGCTTTAACCGACTGTATTGATTACGAGTACAAGGCGTATGGCAGAGCAGGTTCTTTCAAAGAGCAGGCATCTTTTATAGCGAGAATGATATCCTTTTGGTTTTGGACGATGAGGCGTATTCTGGTAATGAAAGGTGAAGCATCGATATTGTGAAAGGCGTACTTGAGCCTCGGCTCAAAATACCAGCCGATGCCTGTTCCTTGCCAAACTGTAAAATAACCAAAAACATGCGACGCCATTTAGAATTTTGGTGGCGTTTCGAAAGACTCGGAGTTCGATCTTGATTGCAGCCCCACACCCAGCTATTCACACTGGTGGAAGCGTCCCAAGCAGACTTCCATCAGACACCAGCACAGTTGTCAAGTCTCCAATTTACATGCTTCGCGGCCTCGGCACTTCGATACCATTCGCTCGTCTAAACATGGCCACCATTGCATCTCTTAAGCGAATTTCGGCCAAGGACCTGTCTGAGAGAATCCTTGCCGAGCGCGATAGCGCAGAGCCGACCTATGCCATCATCGATGTCCGCGACAACGGTGAGCTTGTTCTTTCCTCTGTGGCGTTGCAAATTTCTATCAGTCTCCATATAGCTCTCCAGACTGCTAACCTTTTCTTTCTTTTGTCCAGACTACCTTGGCGGCCACATCAGAGGAGGCATTCACGCCGCCAGCGAGCAGCTCGACGCCCTGATGCCGACGCTGCTTCGCCGTCTGGAGAGCAAGAAGACAGTCGTGTTCCACTGCGCGTTGAGCCAACAGCGAGGGCCCAGCGCGGCGCTGCGCTATCTGCGAGAGCGGATGGCGACGTCGTCCTCGTCGGGCGAGAGCCCCCAGCAGGAGGTCTTGGTTCTGGATAGAGGCTTTGAGGGCTGGCGGCAAGTGTACGGGGAGGATGAGCGGCTGACGGAGGGTTACCGAAAGGATCTCTGGGGAGATCACTAGGGGAAAAACGCCGCAAAAGCCTGTTCCTGATTTTCGCAGCTGGGGATGCAATCAACGTTTGAGGGTGGCTTACGAAATCGGCGCCATGGCTGCAATATCCAGGTACGGCCATATAAAACAAGATGCAATGGCTGCGACGCCTTCAAAGTTATTTTCTTCTATCTGAAATTAAGTTTCTGCTGCTGCAATTGGGACTGAGATGAATGTTTTCTCTCGTAGCTCCCACATCTATATAAACTGGCCGCCGTCCTGACCAAGGACTGTTGTTATCACAAAAAGGTCCAGCACTTTTCCTTTTCATTTCAACTACTCACAACTCTTCTGTTCTATTCTTTTTTGGACCAACAACTCTACTACTACCACTTCTACTACTACCACTTCAGCTACTACTACTTCTACTCTTACTACTACCCAATCAATACTCTCAACCTCAACTCAACGTTTTACAACAAGCACCTCTCAACAGCCAAGCAAATTTTGTGTCAACTAATACACAAACCCTCTCATCATGACTGGTCAGCTTGACGCTATCCGTCGCGTGGGCGATACCATCAGCCGCATCTTCAACGAGGAAGCCCGATTCCGCCACTACCGCGACTACGCCCCTTGGGAAATTCGCGCCTTTCAGGCCGAGATTGCCGCAACCGGCGCTGATATCGGCGGCGGGCCGTATCCCGTCCGCCGCAGCGTCGCATTTCAAGGCCCCGAGGTCGCCCTCGATAAGCCCTGGCACAACGGCATGTTCATTGACGAGACCGAGCCGCGCCGCGAGCAGGTGCCCTATATGGAGCGCAACAACTATTACTGGGGGTACTACTACCGCAACCGCAACAACCGCCACCGCCAGGCCGCTCAGAGCAGCAATCGTCAAGCCGCTCAGAGCAACCAGCAGCGCCGTCCTGCCCACTACAATCAACACCAGCAGCAGCATTACTACGCCAACCACCACCGCCAGTCCGTGTACAACCGTCAGAACCGCCAGCAAATGCTGGAACATGAGGAGCGCGCTCACCAGGAGGAGCAGCAGGAACAGAAGCAGGCGGAGCAGCAAGAGCAGCAAGAGCAGAGCCGTGTGCTCACCCCCCAGCCCCGTCTCACGGCTATTCAGCTGCAGGAGCTGCAGACCAGGGAGGAGGCACGCCGCACGGCGCTCGCCATAATTACCTGGGACAACGACCTGTTGGAGGAGTCGGCCTTGGCGATTCCTGGGGCCGCGGTTGAGCGGGTGCCCACGGCCTCGGCCAACTCGTCCCAGGAGCAAGAGCAGCCGCGCGGCCTCGTCCCCGACGAGCTCACGCCGCAGTGGAACTACGTCCCGTCCGAGGAGGGCGGCGCGGTCGAGGAGGCGTCGCTGGACGAGGACCAAGACTACGTCAACAGCGAGGGTCGCCCGATTCGCAAACGCACCAAGGAGCAGCGCGAGGCGGGCCGCGCCGCCCGACTGGAGAGGCGCGCGTGCCTCGCGCGCATGTATAGACAACAGCAGCGGAACAATGGCAGCACGCTCGTCTGCACCAAACCTTAGATGGTTGATGAGAAGACTGGCTGACGGACATGGTTTAGTTGGCCCTCGTGTTCCTCGGAGAGGAACACATGTATAACAATGTACGGTGATGGTGTTTTAGGATGGGTCCTTTTTCAAGGAGTTCTAGAGCAGAAACTGTACGATGGGATGGAGTGTACGACATGGTGAGAAGAAGCCAGCAACACAGAATGGCCTTGACTTTGAATAATAGTATGGCGGACATGAACTTGATTCTGGTGGAATTCTTTTGGCACGGTTTTCACAACACAGCGGTTTGTCGTCTTGGAGCTTGTACTTCGGACTTGTTATCTTGGGGCAGCGGATGTTAGTTGACTATGGGATACGATTTGCTTTTTCTTTCCGCAAAAATGTCGAGTTATGCAGGATGATTTGAATAAAAAAGTTAAAAATAAAATAAAATAAAAATTGCAGTCATCAACGTGAGTTGTTTCAAAGGTGAAAGATGATCTACTTGGTACGGGTCTGGGCCAAAATACAATGTGCTTTCTGACTGAGCTACCTGTATGTATTTGCAGGTTTCCGGTTGTCAAAGGATCACGGATGAAAGCTAATCTTTGAGGTATTCCTTTCCTTTCCTTTACTTAAGTGCTAGTGGTTTCTTTGGCAATTCTTTGACGCGAGTGATTGGAGACTTCTTGTGGGTAACCGGTATGAAACGTTAGTGAATGTCCATACAGCGTAACTAGCCAGTCGCGTAACGGCGCGATGAGAATCCGTAGCGTACCTAATCACTTACTTCACCGAGCTGTACTGACATCTGACATCTCTTTATGATTCCAAGGAAATTTAGCCAATTTCGCGTCTACACCCTCTTGGCAATTGACTCTCTTGATAATGTATCGACTTCTCTCAACAGACTCATTACTTGTTATCTAGATTATCTCAGCGCAGCCTTGCAGCTATGCCGAATCGAGCTGACGGTTCCGCTAAGGTTGACGGGGCGGAATTGGACCAATCACCATTCACCAGATTCATCCAACCAATGACTTGCCAATAACGGTTCCAGGCGCCTCCTCTGAATGTTGTTTTTCTTTACTGCATGCACCCGACCAAATTGTTACTTTCACCTCTTCAGTCTTTATGCTTAATTCACTGGACTTCGTCTTCATCTGATCTACAGTTACCGCATTTCTTCTCTTTATTTAATCCCAAGCTTCTGCCCGCTGAAGCAGTCCCATCCTTCATCTCGATTATTCCTACCAAAGTATTTGACGGTCCCTGACGACCCCTCCCCCACCATCGCTCGGTCGCAAACCAATTCTCTCCAACACAACCCTTTTACGTCACTCGACAAACGTACACAAGATGGGCTCGCATACGGGGCAATCAGAAGCGGCCAAAGAGGATCTTTCCAGTGAGATTGATGGCCCAGAGGAGCCGACCAGTGCTAACGAGTGCAGATCTCGGCTTCACCCCCATGATCAAGGTCGATGAACCGTGGACGGTCGAAAAGGTGGTCAAGCAGATACCAGGCGATGCGCCTGTCGAGGGTTCAAGCTCACCACTGGCCTTTTTCCACATGCTCGGGCGCCTCAAGACGACAAAGCGCGAAGGCTGGAGACGCTTCGGCATCAACCGGTATGACCAGCCTACTCACCCTTAACAACATTTCTACCTGTATCCTGGAAAAATATCCTGGAAAACTCAGACTGACTCTTCTTTATCCCCCAGGGGTGAATCTATTGCCGACCATATGTACCGCATGTCCCTCATCTCCATGTTTGCGCCGCCCTCTCTTGCCCCACGTCTCGACATCGCCAAGTGCATCAAGATGAGTCTCGTCCACGACATGGCCGAGCTTCTCGTCGGCGACATCACACCAGTCGACGGCGTTCCCAAGCCGGAAAAGAGCCGCCGTGAGACTGCCACCATGGACTGGCTCACGAACAACCTGCTGCATGGCGTACCCGGCGGCGCCGCAACGGGCGCAGAGCTCCGCGCCATCTGGCAAGAGTACGAGGACGCGCAGACGCTCGACAGCCACTTTGTCCACGATGTCGACAAGATGGAGCTGCTGCTGCAGATGCTCGAGTACGAGCGTGGTGGCGCCCGCTGCCTCGACCTCGGCGAGTTTTCCTGGGTCAGAGGCAAGATTACCCTGCCCGAGACGCGCGCCTGGGCTGACGAGCTCATTGCCGAGCGCGAGGCTTTTTGGGGGGATGCGGAGCACATTCGAGGTTACGAGGGTACCGAGGGCGGCGTCAAGGAGGAGCACACCAAGCAGCAGGAGCAGTACTACCAGCGCGACTAGCGTTGCGCTGGTCAGGACATGTGCTTACTCAGTTGTTGTTCACGATGATTGTTAGAGTTGCAGGCTGCTCGTACGGCCGCACTACAGCACGCATTACGATGAATGAAACGGGGAGAGGGCGTTGTAGATGAGATTGCCTGCCGAGGCGCTAGACATTGTACGTTGATAGAATCGCAGCATACACTGACGAATGACGTTGCATAAATACATCCTTCATTTTGCCCGTTACCAATATCTACAAAAAGTATTACACAGAGTACATCCACGATTAACCCTGCAAACATGAGCGCCCAGAACCTTCAACAAACGAGAGACCCGGTGAACCCGGCGCATTAGCCACTCCTCGCAAGAGCCACGAAGTCGTGCACATCTATGGTGCAAATCTCGTCGGTGGTCGTGAGATGCGCCCACTTCGTGTCATGACGCTCGGCCATGACGTTGGCGCCTGCTCCCTTGCATTCCCAGGGTTTGCTCGCCCGGCATTCACCACAACAGCAGACTCGGTGCATGTTGCCTTGCCCTCAGATACCTTGAGCCACTCGGCCGCAGCGGCGAACTTGACCGGCACCTCATTCTCTGCCTGATTACGTGCACTCGTGGCCGCCGCGGCTGCTGCTGTTCCCTGCCCGCGCACGATGATCACTCTTCGTTTTGGCGGGCTGCACAGCGGCTCGCTGACCCTGCCACGGTGCTGCTGCGTGCGCATGAGAATGACTCTACGCTTCGGCCGGCTGATTGGTTTTCTGATCCGGTCAAGCGTAGGATGCCGCTGCGCTGGGGGCGGAGGAGCCTGCTGCTTGCTGCGCACAAGAGTCACTCTTCGCCTTGGTGGGCGGGCTTCTGACGTGAGTGATGGCAATGAGACAAGCCTCGCCGCTTCATCTCTGGGTGGTGTCATGGTCCTGCATTTATCACTAGTCAGCGGGAGTGTCTTTCAAAGACATTTGTGTTTGTTTGACAGACTCTTGTTTTGGAATCAACAGCTCGGCAATATCCATTATGGGGTGTTGGTGTATGTGTTGTCGTCGGGCAAATCTTACTGTGCAGTGTAGGAGGAATAGATGGAGGTTGCAAGTCAGACTTGGGCATTGTTGAAGCGGTCAAGATATATATACATAGGCGAGTTGGCGGTACACGAAGGAGTTCATGATGTTGTGATACCATGACGGCGCATTGGGCCGATCCGTGCTGAAACAGACTGAAAATTCAACTAGATCTGCTGATTTAGACAATGTCGGACAGAGGTGTGACAAAGGACGAGTCGCTCTCAAGAATACGAGCTTGCCCAAGAGCAGATTGCGGACAAACGTGATGGCCGCAAAGTCCAAACCATCTTGTATCTCAAAGCCAAGTACATTGGCTAGACTCCTCTCATGTGGGTGACAAGAGGGTGCCGCCATCGCAAGAAGACATTTCTACATTGAAAATTTGTCCCTTAACATACAGACTTTCTACTCCTTCTTTTTCTGTATTTCAGCATCTGTAGCTTTACGCCATTCTTTTTACTATCTCATCGAAGCACAACGAGCTATGTGTAGCAGTTGTGGAGGGACAGACAATACGTCAAGAGCTAGTCTTGATTCACAATTCTGCTGCAAATTTTCTTATCAAAGTTTTAGATGGAATTCATCAGCCAGGTGAGACAAGCTGAGAGTACAGATTAGTGAGACCATGGGCAAGCTAGAGGCTAAATTTAGCTCGACGACATCCCCTATTGTTTAGAAGGAAAGTTGAGATTGTTGATCACTGGGACCTGATGATCATGACGAGTTATCAATAGTAGATGAAGTTCCTAAAAGACTGAGGAAAACTTTCTTCAGGTGAGTTTAGAGCCAGTATGACGCAACTTTCTTGGTCTTGCGGGCAATGTACGGATTATTACTTTGTGTAACGCGTCGTGGCTAGCGCAGTCGTACCCACTCGCAAACATGTAGAAAGAACCAATCTGTGTACTGACCAGACCTCTCTCCCTTTTCATCATCCTCAAACCAGTTTCACCACCAATTGCAAAATCTAATTCAATGGCGTTGTTTCCACTTGAAATAGAAGAAGAGCCTCTCCGGCGCCCCCGCCAACCCGCCCAAAACCATGTGCTCCTCGCTGCCGGCCTCGCCATGTCCATTGTCTACTTCTGGGGGCCGTTTGCCGTCCTCGCCGCCCACGGCACACTTCCACCGCGCGACCTCGTCGGCCTTGCCAGCGTTGTCGTGTCGCTCGTCTTCTTCCTGCAGACATTTCTCTTATATCGCCTCCTCTCTCAAACGGGAGCGTGCCCCGCAGTGACCGACTCCGTCGACGCCTTCTTCTACGAGACCCGGGCTGGAAGCGCCTCGCTCCTCTTCCTCTGCATCCCTTGGTGCGTCATGGGCATCTACGGGCTCATCTTGTCCCTGCCTGCGGCCGCCGACACCATCACTCACCGAAACGACTACGAGAACAGTCGAGAATTTGGCCGTCTGCTGGAACTTCTTTTTGGGCTCATCATGGTGACAACGCCGCTTGCGCTGCTTACGGGCGTCTGGTGGGCGTCTCGCACGGCGTTCAGGGCCCTGTACCGCGTTTTGGGGGCTGACACAGGCCGGGGTCATTATGATAGCGTGCCGCTGGGTCTCGACGAACACCGACCGGACGAGCTGCGATTCGAGAGGACTACGAGCAGAGGCAAACGCTCCCCTGGCAAGGCGACGTTGCTTTTTCGTGTCCTGCCAACCCCTTCCTGGTCGGCGTAGTAATTACTCTCTGACACCGACATACGGATACCGACGACCAAGATAACAGGTAGTTTGTCTTTTTATTAGCGCTGGCGCGCAACCTCCACAGAAATCCAACGTCCACTAGCTGGGAGCTATGTGGGCTTGTCCGCTTGCTATCAATAGTCCAGTGTACGTTCTTTCTTCGTCGCCCGTCTCTTGCGCGTCACAGTCATCACAAATGCCGCAGGCCCGGACCAGGCAGCCCATCGCAGGCGACCGTCCAAGGTCAGCAATAGCAGTGTCCCTTTTTGCCGCTGCACTGGCATGCTCCACCGCCTACTACTGGATGCCCATGAAGCTGGCCAGCAACCAAAAAAACGACCCTCTCGCCGCCATGATGCAGATCCTGGTCCTGATGCTCCACGGCTGTCTCGGCTACGGCTTGTTATCTGCGTCAAGGGCCTACCCAGACATAACAGACATTGTCGACTACAACATCCTGCACACGCCTGCCGGCCACATGTTTCTGGGCATGCTGGCCTTTTGTGCCTGGGCGCTCGGCGCCGGCTCCGTCTCGCTTATGGGTCTCTTCATCGCGGGCAAGATACGCGGCACGCGGCACGACCCACCTCCGCCAGAAGTGTCGGGGATGGGGCGCACTGAGTGCCTGTTGCGAATTGCCGCGCCATTTGCACTCGTTTACGTCGCCTGCTGGCTCTTTTGCATCGCGTCGATGGGTGTGCTGCAGATTGCGCCGCCGCGTGCGAGGGCAAACGGGGACTTGACGTGGAGTGATTTGCTTCGCAGGCCAGCGGTGGCCGGTGCCGTCTTATTTATTGTCGCGGCTTCTCGCTTAATGGGTCGGGTGGTTGACGACATGTCTAGGTAACTAAGAGACGAGTATTGACCGTTTTGGACTTGTGTATAACAAATATATTTTTTCGCGTTTCTTGTCTCTCAATTCTCTCATCGCTCGCAGCAGAGGGGTCTAGCGGATTTGGCAGCCTCTGCCATTCATGATTCCATACTCGTTTCTTCCCCAATACCCCCTCCACTGCAACATCGTGTCGCTGATCGCTATGTTGTGATGAAGCACTATCTACACGTTCATTCGCCACTTTCAGGATTTTGTTCATTGACCGGTTTGACCGCCATTTACATTTTCGTTGCTCATGTCCAAAACGCTTTGCCATGATGCATTCATCAGAGTGTCGTGCCGTCGGCTCCCCCTTGCCAGCGCCGTCCCCAGCAGCTGACGGTCGATCCGATCCGACGCGACGGACCCGGCGCCATGGCCAGCGGAGGCGATAGCCAGCTGTGACAGGTAAATAGCGGCAATCTTTGCCGCGCCATGTGTCGCACAGGGTTCCGATAACGTTTGATGACAGCTATGTCGGCGTCGTGTAGCGCCAAGAATTTTTGTTTTGGGCAACTTGGCTTCCCTCGCAGATTTGGGCTTTTGCAATTGCAAAGCACTGCCTTTCTGCTCCTACCTTATGAGCTCCCACCAGGCTCTTCCTTGCCATGAAAGCAGTGGTTCTTGCAGCCGCGCTCCAAGTGATCTTCGGTGTAAAACCACGCCACCTCTATCAAGTCTCCCTGGGAAAGAGTGTGTGCCTAGAAGCCATGAAAAAAAAAACAATCAGCCGAAGAGCTCGTCTTCCCTTTTGCCCGTGGTTAAGTTTCCCCTCTACGCATCGAGAAAGCATACCTCTTGCGGCAACAACCCGACGGTGCTTCGCCCATCCTCGACCTCAATATGTCCGGGATAGCCGTCGCCCGGGTAGAGGCAAAGGCCAAAGTGCCTGTGCGCCTGGTGCTCGAGCAGCAGCGCGAGAAACTCCTTGACAAAGACCTGCAGGCGGAGGTCGTGCCAGTCGACCGCGGCCGCCTCGAGGGAGAACTCGACGGGTATGACGCGGCCGTCGGCCGTGTTGACGCGCCAGACGGCCGGCTCGCCGAGCTGGCTAGGGGCCGGGCTCTTGTTGGTGCCGCGGACGGCCGTCATGCGCTCGCCGGCGCGGAGCTGTCCGTGGCGGTGCAGCAGCGCGAGGCCAAACGTGTCCTGGACGTTGTGGCGGCGGAACAGGTCCTTCATGAGGTGTCTGGCGAGGTGGTCGCCCTGGCAGGTCCGGTAGGCGGCCGCGGCCGAGGACACGTCGGGGAGGGAGTTGTATGCCATGGTGGAATACTCTACCGTTCGGACAGGTCGGGCCTGGGTCTGCATTCCTCCGGAGTAGGAACAGGGAGGAGGTTCGGATAAGGTAAGGAGGATGGTAATCAAGTATAGAGGTTGATTTGCAAAGAGAGAAAGAACAGATCAGAAGGAAACGAGAGACAAAACGTTTTATATGTTGGTAGAACAAGGCTCACAGCGAATTAGATATGGCGTGTGCTGTAATTTCCCAGCCGCGTTCTGGGATGATCAGAAGCGCCAAAGGGAACGCTTTATATTTTGCCGTCCCTCGTATGCAACGGAACCCCCCGTGCGTGATTCCCTGCAGCCTTGTGAGGTTACTCAACTTGACTGTTGCAGTCGGCAGGGTACGCGGAACAGACTGGCTAGCTCCATCTCTCTCTCCCCGCGCGCGGTCTCTCATCCCCCGCTGCTGGGGTGTCGTTGCCTTTGCTCGCTTCGTTGCAATCAAGATCGGCCTTGAGCTACCCCGACATGGTGGGGGGTATGGTGATGCAATGGCTGATATCTGGCAGCACACGACCAGATTTTCGGGGCTGCTCTGAAAATTCCGAGGCAGCCTAGGGTATCTATCACAGGGGAGTGTTGAATCCCTGGTTCAACGTTTGGACAACAAGGCTCACCTTGGCGTGGGGGGTTTTGTGCTACACCAACCGGTGCGCAGGAAGGGGTTGGAGAGAGAGGCAACAAATCAAAGAAGCCCATATCTGCTTTCCTGATTCACTTTTAGTCATGTACCGGCCTCATTGATCCCTGAATTTTCTTTCAACATGTCCTTGGGCTTTTGGTAAATGGTAGATCCCGACGTCTTCTCAAATCTGCCATTTAGACCAACAAGTCGACGAGATCTCTAGAGCAGATTTACCATCTCCTCATGGAAGAGGGGCCATTGGGGAGCATCGGCGACAATGACAACACATAGACAGGGATCTCCAAGCAATTAGCTACTCCAAACACTCTACAAGGCGAACGCAGGGTGTGCGCGCGTCGAGGCGTGCCGCTTACCGCGCGCCGCTTGGAATGGGCGAGAGTCTCGCAGCCACCCTCAAGCCCAGAATCCCGGGACATGCTCCGGGAAAAGCAAACAAAGCCAACAAGAAAATCATGCAGCCAGCTAAAAAAAAATGACGCAGAGTACAAAAGGCATATGACAATTTGGAGCCTTTCAGCTGGCCATCTTTTCCATCGCGGGCCCTGATACCATTGATGCTGTTCAGAATGATGATGATCAACTTCGAGGTGTTGGTGGTGGGGCAAAAGATCTCGTCAAGTTTTGTAAGTAGCCAATGAGTGGCAGAGGAAAAGTTGGCTAACACTGTTCAAGTCGTCAACGGAAACTACAACCTCAAAGTAGCCGAGACAGTTAACACATCCGAGCGGCCGTCTGGCCAGGGTGATACTCCCTGCGTTGTCGAAAGCACCGCAGTCGAGTCCACGGCATCGAACCTCGTTGCTCGCGCCTTTGGAAGTGTTCGGCAGTTCGCCCACCGCCAGCTTTCGTCCTCGCGGAAGCCACTAGAGCAGCCAGCTGCAAGTTATGAACCTACCCCGGACCCTCAACCGTCGACCAGAAGAGGCCTCAGGAGTTTGAAAAGAAAGAGAAGTCATAGCAACACAACTCAACCAACTGTTTCCGACACAGGTTCTTCAACTGTTCCCGACACAGGTTCTTCAACTGTTCCCGACACAGGTTCTTCGGTTGTCAACAGGCCGAATACTGTACGCCCCCGCCGATCGCCTCCCACAGCCCGTAATCAAGCGGTCGCAAGACAGGTACGTGGCACGTGTTGCATCTAATCACCACATTGATAGGAAGCTAACAAATGATTAATTAGGTCAAGAGGCGGGATAAGCACATGTGCATTCTCACGAAAAGCATGGATGGCATCGAAGCTGCGCACATCTTACCCCACGCCATGAACTCGACCAAGGAAGGCGTCGACTTCTTCCAAACCATGATGCCGGTCCTCACCACAATGTTTGGCAACAGTTTCACTCAGAGACTTAAGCATCTTGTGGGGTCCCCGTCATCTTCGGACCAAATGTGGAACATGCTCACCCTCAATGTCTACCTGCATCAACTGTACGACAGAGGCCATGTCGGGTTTCGGCCAGTCAAGATAACTGCCAATGACACTGGCGACCCTGACATCTGGAAGGTCTATTTTACGGTCCATTGGCTCGGGAAAACAGAAATACGATATGAAACGCCGTGCCACGTAAGCAAGGAAGCACTCACTTCAATGCTGCAACTCCGGGAGGATTACTTGGCAAATAGAGCAAGATACAGCATCTTCGACGCTGATACTGGTACTCGTATCGCAGACGGGACAGAATATTCTGCTGAGACTAGGTCCCTTGATAACGCCAAAAAGATGTATGACTGCCTTGGGCTCAGCTGGGCAGTACGGAATATACTCTTCATGGCTGGTGGGGCCGGAACCCCGGATGCCGATCCTAGAAGTGATGAATACTATGATCCTGACCTCGACATCGTTCATCCCGACCAAGACAAAATCGACCAAAAGATATACGAGGAATATCTGCAGCGACAATTCAAAAAAAGCATCATGGATCCAAACTTCTAGAAGAAGCCGGACCTGCGGCCTATTACGGAGCTTGCCGAAGGCAGCTCCAAGCCGCCTCGTCGCCAAGAGTCTTCTGAGGATAGCGCTGGCGGTCGTTCGATTGCCTCCACTCTTCGTCGCTTCAGTCCGGTGCCTTCTTTGGGACCAAATATTTCATCAAACTCTTCCCTTATCCGCCGCCTTCGTAATCAGCGTGGATCCTCTGAGGATAGCCATCACTCGAGCGTTTTCAGCCGTGCTGAGACTACAAGCTCCCATACCACGATGAGTTCTGGTGTTTCTGACAAGGATGCCTCTGCAGGTGGACGCATTGAGATGCAAGTGGTATCTCAGCCGTTGCAGTTTGCTATGGATCCCGAAAACCTGATTTCGGAAGTCGGCGAGTCGGAGACCACTGACAGAACGGTTGGCAAGCTTGCACACCCTTCAGAACTACAGGAATCAGAGACCACCGGAGAGTCTGTCGACGAGCTTGAGCGCCTTCTGAAGTTGACGACCATATAAGGACGTTTGGAGGCACGCTCTTCAATGCTTGGTTAAGAGGTTAGGATATTTTCTGTTATGGATTTCTGTTGGTTTCGTAAGGTTTAGTACGTATTAAGGGTTTCTAACTATATTGATTTGTTGTTGTTGGTGCGAAACAAAATCGACCAGAAAATGTACGAGGAACATCTGCAGCGACAAGTCAAAAGTGGCATCATGGATTCGAACTTCGAAAAGAAGCCGGACTAGCCTGATAGGTAGGGCCTGATTATGAGACTGACTGGACTACCTAACCTAGGACGCGAGGGACAACTTTCAAGTGTGAATTTATCTTTTTAGGCCTTGGCGGCGGAGTGGTTAACCGTCGCAGGCAGCCTTCGTGGACTCAATCCACGCAAGGTCGCTGGTTCGAATCCAGCCAGGGCCGCCTTGTAACCCGTATCTACTACGTTTCCGTGGGGCATATCAGGACAGTATACGGAGTTGGATGGTCATGGAGTAGCACAGACATATACATTAAATAAACTATGTGTGTGCTCAACACCGCTGCGTGTGTATGGAGCAAAGAGAAAGAAGAGTATGCGTAAACTCGTGGTGATGATCGTGGCTGGCCTCCTCATCAGGGTCTCGTTGCCGTGGCATTTAGCTTGCGGGGCTGGCGATAACAGAGTTCCTCTTTGGGAAGGCTGTATCCACAAAGCCATGCGGACCACTTATTCAAGGGTGCCATGAATTCAGAGCCATGCTTGAAAAGTGGCCCATTCGTGAATTGCCAAGTCCGACAGAAAAGCTTCTGTAACGAGTGTTGGAAACTGCGTGCTTACGTCAGTAGCCGGCGTGATCTGCTGCTCCAGGCAGCTGCTCAGCCGCCATTGGTTTGGTGGGGTCACGAGCTGGCGGCCCGGTAAACAAGGCCCCGTAGTGTGCACCACGCAAACCCTCAACAAACAGTTACACGCCCAAGACCAGGCCCGAATATCGCCCGGCTTCCTTTTAATCTTTTTTTTTTCTTCCATCTCGAGCAGGCCATTTCCGGGAAACCGTATAGCAGGCCTATCTCCTCAGATCTGCCTCAGAACGACACCTGCGACAAAATACGTCCTGGCGCTTGGACCAGCCTGATCTGCGCAGCCTCACCCTGCACTTTGGACTGCTGACCGCAACTGCGTCCGCTCACCTTTGCTTGCTCGGCCAGACATGTGCTGCGCTCAATAACATCTGCGCGCATAGTTTTTATCCAGCATCTTTTGTACAAATCTTGAGCTGTATGAGCTTCTCCTTCTCATCTACCCCACCTCAACCACATTCCAACCCACCACTTCCTCACCCCACGCAGCTGAGAGCATTCCATCTCGCCTTGCCAGATGACGTACCCGTCGGGCTTCAGCATGCCGGGGGCATTTCACAACGATGCCGGGGTGGCGACGGCCTCACCGCCTCTCATTTTCCGACCGCCCGTATCGTCGCCCTCGCCCTCGGCTTCTGCCTTTCTCGAGCGCCGCCGGCGCAAACGAGGTCGTCCAGGCACGTCTGCTACTGCCAATGATGATGCGCCCTCCGTCGTGAGCCTCTTTGGCGCCGCCGCCGTGCCGCAGCACACGCCTGTCAAGGCATACGCCCTCGCCGGCACCCTCGACACGCCGGACCATGCAGAGGCCGATGTTTTGGGTGAGAGCATGTACTCGGACTCCAACTACCGGACGGCTCTTGGGTCGAAGCGCTCCCGCCACGACAACGACGACGACGACGCATCCAGCGGCGGCGCCCCGACATCGCTGTTCCGCCACGACCCGCCCGCATCACCACCACAGGGATGGGGCAGCGTAGCCATCAGCGCCGTCGGCGGCGTCGTCGGCCGCGTGTGGGAATTTTGCAAAGCGGGTGCCTTCAAGGGCTTCTACGCGGGCGGCGGCCGGGGCTTCGCTATGACTTCGACAGGGGCCACGGTGGAGAGACCCGACGACGCTCCCCTACCACCCGCCGACGACTACTCCTGCAACTACCACTTCCACCATTACGTCGACTACGAGCACCGCGTGCCAGGCCACTTTCCCGCCTCGCAGACTGACGACACCTCGTACCATTTCCGCGCCGTCGTCAACGACACTGCGCCGCCGACCCTGGCCAACGACGAGCAACATCATCGCTACCCCTACAAACCTGCCAGCCCGTCCCCTAGCATCCCGGCCGCGAAGCGTCGACAGACGACGCACGCCGACGACCTAGGCCGAAACTGGGTCTTTGTCAACGACGGCGCACACAACAACAGCAGCAGCAGCAGCGGCCACCGATCGTCGCCCCGAAACCGCAACTACACGCCCTCGGTGACGACGGGCCGCCGCATCTCGGCCACCCCCAACAGCAGCCGCGCCTCGATGCCGTCCGCCCCCCGCTTCTCCTACCGCCCGGAGACGCCCTCTGAGCAGCAGCAGCGTCGCCCTCCCTCATCCGCCTCGTACGCCTCCCCGCGGTCCGCCTCCCCGACCAAGCCCTCCTCGACCCCCTACACCCATCACCATCCCTACACCACCGCTAGCACCGCCTCCATCGCCTCACCCTCCCAGACACACTCCTACTCAGGCTCCCAGTCCCGCAGCGGCGGCCACCGCCGCAGACGCAGCGGCACAGTCGCCAGCACCAGCGCCCACCGCCGCGCCAACAGCGCCGCGTCAGCCGCGTCGAGCCGCGGCGACTCTGGCGAGGCGCCTTCGCCCCGCAAAATCGACAGCCCCCGCCTCGACGCCGAGGCCAAGCAGCTCGCCGCCCGCCGCAAAATGGAGGAACGCGACGCCGATGTCCGCATCTCGGCGTTCAACAAGCGTCTCCAGGACATGATCCGGCAGGGCAAGGAGGCGCTGGGCACCACGATTGAGATTGACGATGCGGCCGGGGACGACTGGGTCGACGAGGAGTAAAAAAAAGGGGAGAGAGTAAAAAGCCTGGCATTTCTTTCATGATTCTTTTTTTTATTGCCCCCCTTTTTTTCTTCCTTTGTCAACATTATATCCATTATACCTCTTGTTGTTTCGCATGTGCACATGGTACATGCTTTCTGCGTCGGAAAAACAAACAGATTGCTGGCCTTGTTGAGCTTTGATTTGTTGGGGTACTCTTTTTTTACATTAATGATGGCTGCTGTTTTTCTTTTTCTTTTTTTTTTTTTTTTTGACTCTTTGAGCGCATATAGTCAAGATTTTACCGTTGGAAACTTTTGGACAGAATTTACAGAAACATGGCCAGGGCACATGAGAACCGATGCTTGTTGAGAAGAGGCCTTCATCTTTTTTGGTATAGTCGTGGAAACAAGCCCTTTTGGAAGTGCGCTGTATGGCATATCTGGTATAAATAACCTCGCTAGCTTACGCAAATACAACGTGACAATATAAGCATTGCCTCAGTCTGCCTCCCCAATTCGCTTTGTTTTATTCCAGCGCCGGGATCGTCTCAAAAGTCCCTTAGATCCCGAAACAAATCATACTTGGGCTCGTGCTGGACATCCCGAGCCGCGCCATGCGGCACGACACGCTTCCGTCTCGCAAACACAAACCTCACCGCCCTCGTCATCCGGTTCCCAACCCTGGCCGCCCAGTCCCACAAGCAGCCCATCCAACCGCGCGTCTCCTCTGCTGCCGGCAGTCTCCGCTGCTCCCAAAGCTTCTCCTCCTCCTCCGCCGCCGCCGCCGCCGCCGCAAGGCCGCGTCCTCGGTCCCGCAGCGGGTTGCCGTGCCGCACCAACGGCGTCGGCCGAAAGGGCTCGACAACGGCGCCCGCGCGCAGCAACGCCAGACGGCCCAGGTGGCCCGTGTCGCGTCGCAGCCGCCGCCACTCAGTAATCTCGTCGTGCGTGAGCGTGCGCGTCGGTCCCGAGGAGGGGACGGGCCAGGAGGGGCCGAGACCTAGGGAGGAGGTGCTGCGAAGGTATGGGGGCGGCGAATGGTCGACCAAGTCGTGGTGGTGGGAATCGGGGAGGAGTTGGTCGTCATCGTGGCTGGGGGCCTCGGCGATGTCGTCGAGGAGCTTGCCTGTAAAGGGCGGGACAAGTGGGAAGTGAGTCATTGTCTGTTTTGCAAAAGCGGATGTGATTTGGTGCTGTTTGCCAGAGAGTGGGATATGGATGGATGAATAGTAATTTACAGTGTACTACGATGCTTGAGATTTGGTGTTGATGTACAGGTTGAGGCCGCACCTTCCTATGTAAGTTGAGTTTCGACTTGGCAACAATGGAAGGTGATGTCACTTGTGCTGCTGCTCTGCTCTCGCTACTTGTCAATGATGAGAGTATACAATTACAGTATCACGATTCATAGAAGATGGTTGGCAGTGGTGAATATTGTGTCTTCCTCATTATCGATTGAAGCAGTTTTCACCATGTCAAAACGCTTGAATGCCCCGCGTGCCGAATCAAGGCCATACAAGTACTGCATCGCACAAACAACCGACCAACTTGCATTCAGGATTTGGAATCTGTTTGTGCTTCACGCCTGGGTGGCTGCTGCGTGAGTTGGCGAATGTCGCCCTTGTCCACCCGCTTTGTGCCAGCGCCACCCCAAAAGTCGCAGGCTGTGTTATTTGACACGACCATCAACCAAGATCGCGCATAGAACCCTGGAGGCGGGGAATCCCCCCCCGGCGTCATGGGGTGACTTTGCACGGGATCAACGACGGTGGCCGGGCGCCGAGGCTGACATGGCTTGTTCGCTAGAGCATGTGTGTCTATATTCATGTGTGTGTGTATGTGTGTGTGTGTGTTGTGTGGAATACAGGGTCCTCATTCCGTCGTGCGAGGTGAAGCGAGAACATGGTTCACACAGGCTCTGCTGGCGCATGGTTATGGTCGCACAGCAATTGTGCAGCCTACCCATTGACAGAACGGGATACTTCAGGGATCAAAGAAACAAAGTTGCTGGTTGCAGTTTACTTACTATTCAAGACTACCGTTCATAGCCAGCAACTGCATCTCTCGTAAAATTTGACAAGCATGGTCCCAGAAAAGGCTGCCGTTTCTCCCGAGGAGAAGCGGCTTCATCAATTTGGCAATAGCTTTTGAAGCATGCAGCACAAAGTGCTCAACTGAGACTCGCAAAAACCGGGGACCGATTCCAGACCTCTTTGGGATCGCGAGACACACGATTCGCTGTGGTCCCCATGTGGTTCGGTAAATTGAGCGCCTCCCTTGCTCTCACAAGGCCAAGCCTCCCCCCCCCCCCCCCTCCCCGCTCCAGTGTGTGGCGGCGTGGTGTAAAAGTGCACAGAAGAAGCAAAACATTCCTGCTGCTTGTTTTCAGCCCGAGTTGACAGCTTTTTAAAAATAGAAGCAAGACTAGGTGGACATTGGCATGGGGGAAGCGGACAATGTCTTGCCCTTCTCACACCTGCCGTTTTTTTTTGGTACCATGCATGTCTCGCCAAGGATACAAGAGAAGTCTCGATTCTTCTCCTGTTGGCTGCTCACTGAATCGATTTCATTTAGAGGAAAAGAAAAAAAAAAATAAAAAAA